>JAKUCM010002516.1:0-72815 GCA_023374145.1 Lepidium sativum | reverse complement strand
ACATTTTGTGAAGTCCTCATAGTACACCTTTTCTTTTTTTCTTTTTTTTTTGCATCAAAAAACCCAACGCATACGTAACATCGTAACTCTTAGACCTTAGGGAATTACTTGTCCATCATGTCTGGTTTGGAAAGCCTTGAGAGAGAACCAGGATGATGAAAAGTAATGTAGTACCATTGGCTTGTTTTTGACCTCAAATTTTTAGTTTTGGTGTCTTATGTGGTTCTTTTTGTGATCTTCTTCAAATTTTGGGAACATAAAACTGTTTTTACTTGTGGATTCAATGTATTCGAATATACGTTCTTCGACCCACTGCCAACCAAACCGTGGAGTGGGATCCTTAACAAAGGTAACCCTTGATTACCGTCAACAACGATATTGGTCCTTGCACCTAAAGTACTAACTGGTACGATCATACAAACACGAATGCATCGGATCCCATTTGAACGCTCTAGTGAGGCATGTTTGGATGAAGGTAGTACTAGGTTGGGTGACCCCTTAGAACTACTCGTCTTGAAATTTTTTTGGCATGAGAAAACACAGTGCATTTGTACCGTCGTAGCTCTTAGCCTGCATAATACGACATGTCGATCAAATCCAATTTGAAAAGCCCTATGCGAGAACCACGAAGTGGCAATTGTAAAAAGTATCAATGAATAGTTTTTTTACCTCAGATTTTGAGTTCTGAAGCATCTTTTGACTATTTTGTGATTTCCACCAAAATTTTGAACCATTAAACTGTTCATATTTCTGGTTTCAATGTATTTGTCAATCTACCCAAAACTGAACCATGAAGTGGGACCCTTTACAATAGGCAAATCTTGATGACCGTCAAAAAAGATATATGCTCTAGCACTTGATATATTAATGGGTGCGATCATACCAACATGAAGGCACTGGATCCTCACATAACTCAGCAATTAATTGTGGTTAGGCGAGAGTAGTAATAGGATGGATGACATTTTGTGAAGTCCTCAGATTACACCTTTTTTCTTTTTTTTTTTCTTTTTTTTTTGCATGAAAAAACCCAACGCATACGTAACATCGTAACTCTTAGACCTTAGGGATTTACTTGTTCATCAAGTCTGGTTTAGAAAGCCTTGAGAGAGAACCAGGATGATGAAATGTAATGTAGTACCATTGGCTTGTTTTTGACCTCAAATTTTTAGTTTTGGTGTCTTATGTGGTTCTTTTTGTGATCTTCTTCAAATTTTGGGAACATAAAACTGTTTTTACTTGTGGATTCAATGTATTCGGATATACATTCTTCGACCCACTGCCAACCAAACCGTGGAGTGGGATCCTTAACAAAGGTAACCCTTGATTACCGTCAACAACGATATTGGTCCTTGCACCTAAAGTATTAACTGGTACGATCATACAAACACGAATGCATCGGATCCCATTTGAACGCTCTAGTGAGGCATGTTTGGGTGAGGGTAGTACTAGGTTGGATGACCCCTTAGATCTCCTCGTGTTGAAATTTTTTTTGGCATGAGAAAACACAGTGCATTTGTACCGTCGTAGCTCTTAGCCTGCATAATACGACATGTCGATCAAATCCAATTTGAAAAGCCCTATGCGAGAACCACGAAGTGGCAATTGTAAAAAGTATCAATGACTAGTTTTTTTACCTCAGATTTTGAGTTCTGAAGCATCTTTTGACTATTTTGTGATTCCCACCAAAGTTTTGAACCATTAAACTGTTCATATTTGTGGTTTCAATGTATTTGTCAATCTACCCAAAACTGAACCATGAAGTGGGACCCTTTACAATAGGCAAATCTTGATGATCGTCGAAAAAGATATATGCTCTAGCACTTGATATATTAATGGGTGCGATCATACCAACATGAAGGCACTGGATCCTCACATAACTCAGCAATTAATTGTGGTTAGGCGAGAGTAGTAATAGGATGGATGACATTTTGTGAAGTCCTCAGATTACACCTTTTTTCTTTTTTTTTTCTTTTTTTTTTTGCATGAAAAAACCCAACGCATACGTAACATCGTAACTCTTAGACCTTAGGGATTTACTTGTTCATCAAGTCTAGTTTAAAAAGCCTTGAGAGAGAACCAGGATGATGAAATGTAATGTAGTACCATTGGCTTGTTTTTGACCTCAAATTTTTAGTTTTGGTGTCTTATGTGGTTCTTTTTGTGATCTTCTTCAAATTTTGGAAACATAAAAACTGTTTTTACTTGTGGTTTCAATGTATTCGGATATATGTTGTTCGACCCACTGCCAACCCAACCTTGGAGTGGGATACTTAACAAAAGGTAACTCTTGATGACCGTCATCAACAATATTGGTCCTTGCACATAAAGTATTAATGGGAACGATCATATAATCACGAATGCATGGGATCCCATCTGAACGCTCTAGTGAGGCATGTCTGGGTGAGGGTAGTACTAGGTTGGGTGACCCCTTAAGTCTCCTCGTGTTGAAATTTTTTTGCATGAGAAAACACAGTGCATTTGTACCGTCGTAGCTCTTAGCCTGCATAATACGACATGTCGATCAAATCCAATTTGAAAAGCCCTATGCGAGAACCACGACGTGGCAATTCTAAAAAGTATCAATGACTAGTTTTTTACCTCAGATTTTGAGTTCTGAAGCATCTTTTGACTATTTTGTGATTCCCACCAAAATTTTGAACCATTAAACTGTTCATATTTCTGGTTTCAATGTATTTGTCAATCTACCCAAAACTGAACCATGAAGTGGGACCCTTTACAATAGGCAAATCTTGATGACCGTCGAAAAAGATATATGCTCTTGCACTTGATATATTAATGGGTGCGATCATACCAACATGAAGGCACTGGATCCTCACATAACTCAGCAATTAATTGTGGTTAGGCGAGAGTAGTACTAGGATGGATGACATTTTGTGAAGTCCTTAGATTTCACCTTTTTTCTTTTTTTTTCTTTTTTTTTTGCATGAAAAAACCCAACGCATACGTAACATCGTAACTCTTAGACCTTAGGGAATTACTTGTCCATCAAGTCTGGTTTAGAAAGCCTTGAGAGAGAACCAGGATGATGAAATGTAATGTAGTACAATTGGCTTGTTTTTGACCTCAAATTTTTAGTTTTGGTGTCTTATGTGGTTCTTTTTGTGATCTTCTTCAAATTTTGGAAACATAAAAACTGTTTTTACTTGTGGTTTCAATGTATTCGGATATATGTTGTTCGACCCACTGCCAACCCAACCGTGGAGTGGGATCCTTAACAAAAGGTAACTCTTGATGACCGTCATCAACAATATTTGTCCTTGCACATAAAGTATTAATGGGAACGATCATATAAACACGAATGCATGGGATCCCATCTGAACGCTCTAGTGAGGCATGTCTGGGTGAGGGTAGTACTAGGTTGGGTGACCCCTTAAGTCTCCTCGTGTTGAAATTTTTTTGCATGAGAAAACACAGTGCATTTGTACCGTCGTAGCTCTTAGCCTGCATAATACGACATGTCGATCAAATCCAATTTGAAAAGCCCTATGCGAGAACCACGACGTGGCAATTCTAAAAAGTATCAATGACTAGTTTTTTACCTCAGATTTTGAGTTCTGAAGCATCTTTTGACTATTTTGTGATTCCCACAAAAATTTTGAAGAATTCAATTGTTCATATTTGTGGTTTCAATGTATTTGTCAATCTACCAAAACTGAACCCTGAAGTGGGACCCTTAACAATAGGCAAATCTTGATGATCGTCGAAAAAGATATATGCTCTTGCAGTTGATATATTAATGGGTGCGATCATACCAACATGAAGGCACTGGATCCTAACATAACTCAGCAATTAACTGTGGTTAGGCGAGAGTAGTACTAGGATGGATGACATTTTGTGTAGTCCTTAGATTACACCTTTTTTCTTTTTCTTTCTTTTTTTTTTGCATGAAAAAACCCATCGCATACGTAACATCGTAACTATTAGACCTTAGGGAATTACTTGTCCATCAATTCTGGTTTAGAAAGCCTCGAGAGAAAACCAGGATGATGAAAAGTAATGTAGTACCATTGGCTTGTTTTTAACCTCAAATTTTTAGTTTTGGTGTCTTATGTGGTTCTTTTTGTGATCTTCTTCAAATTTTGGGAACATAAAACTGTTTTTACTTGTGGATTCAATGTATTCGGATATACATTCTTCGACCCACTGACAACCAAACCGTGGAGTGGGATCCTTAACAAAGGTAACCCTTGATTACCGTCAACAACGATATTGGTCCTTGCACCTAAAGTATTAACTGGTACGATCATACAAACACGAATGCATCGGATCCCATTTGAACGCTCTAGTGAGGCATGTTTGGGTGAGGGTAGTACTAGGTTGGATGACCCCTTAGATCTCCTCGTGTTGAAATTTTTTTTGGCATGAGAAAACACAGTGCATTTGTACCGTTGTAGCTCTTAGCCTGCATAATACGACATGTCGATCAAATCCAATTTGAAAAGCCCTATGCGAGAACCACGAAGTGGCAATTGTAAAAAGTATCAATGACTAGTTTTTTTACCTCAGATTTTGAGTTCTGAAGCATTTTTTGACTATTTTGCGATTCCCACCAAAGTTTTGAACCATTAAACTGTTCATATTTGTGGTTTCAATGTATTTGTCAATCTACCCAAAACTGAACCATGAAGTGGGACCCTTTACAATAGGCAAATCTTGATGATCGTCGAAAAAGATATATGCTCTAGCACTTGATATATTAATGGGTGCGATCATACCAACATGAAGGCACTGGATCCTCACATAACTCAGCAATTAATTGTGGTTAGGCGAGAGTAGTAATAGGATGGATGACACTTTGTGAAGTCCTCAGATTACACCTTTTTTCTTTTTTTTTTTCTTTTTTTCTTTGCATGAAAAAACCCAACGCATACGTAACATCGTAACTCTTAGACCTTAGGGAATTACTTGTTCATCAAGTCTGGTTTAGAAAGCCTTGAGAGAGAACCAGGATGATGAAATGTAATGTAGTACCATTGGCTTGTTTTTGACCTCAAATTTTTAGTTTTGGTGTCTTATGTGGTTCTTTTTGTGATCTTCTTCAAATTTTGGAAACATAAAAACTGTTTTTACTTGTGGTTTCAATGTATTCGGATATATGTTGTTCGACCCACTGCCAACCCAACCGTGGAGTGGGATCCTTAACAAAAGGTAACTCTTGATGACCGTCATCAACAATATTGGTCCTTGCACATAAAGTACTAATGGGAACGATCATATAAACACGAATGCATGGGATCCCATCTGAACGCTCTAGTGAGGCATGTCTGGGTGAGGGTAGTACTTGGTTGGGTGACCCCATAAGTCTCCTCGTGTTGAAATTTTTTTGCATGAGAAAACTCAGTGCATTTGTACCATCGTACCTCTTAGCCTGCATAATACGACATGTCGATGAAATCCAATTTGAAAAGCCCTATGCGAGAACCACGACATGGCAATTCTAAAAAGTATCAATGACTAGTTTGTTACCTCAGATTTTGAGTTCCGAAGCATCTTTTGACTATTTTGTGATTCCCACAAAAATTTTGAACAATTCAATTGTCCATATTTGTGGTTTCAATGTATTTGTCAATCTACCCAAAACTGAACCATGAAGTGGGACCCTTTACAATAGGCAAATCTTGACGAACATCGAGAAAGATATATGCTCCTGCACTTGATATATTAATGGGTGCGATCATACCAAAATGAAGGCACTGGATCCTCACATAACTCAGCAATTAATTGTTGTTAGGCGAGAGTAGTACTAGGATGGATGACATTTTGTGAAGTCCTCAGATTACACCTTTTTTCTTTTTTTTTTTCTTTTTTTTTTGCATGAAAAAACCCAACGCATACATAACATCGTAACTCTTAGACCTTAGGGAATTACTTGTCCATCACGTCTGGTTTGGAAAGCCTTGAGAGAGAACCAGGATGATGAAAAGTAATGTAGTACCATTGGCTTGTTTTTGACCTCAAATTTTTAGTTTTGGTGTCTTATGTGGTTCTTTTTGTGATCTTCTTCAAATTTTGGGAACATAAAACTGTTTTTACTTGTGGATTCAATGTATTCCAATATACGTTCTTCGACCCACTGCCAACCAAACCGTGGAGTGGGATCCTTAACAAAGGTAACCTTTGATTACCGTCAACAACGATATTGGTCCTTGCACCTAAAGTACTAACTGGTACGATCATACAAACACGAATGCATCGGATCCCATCTGAACGCTCTAGTGAGGCATGTTTGGGTGAGGGTAGTACTAGGTTGGATGACCCCTTAGAACTACTCGTGTTGAAATTTTTTTGGCATTAGAAAACACAGTGCATTTGTACCGTCGTAGCTCTTAGCCTGCATAATACGACATGTCGATCAAATCCAATTTGAAAAGCCCTATGCGAGAACCACGAAGTGGCAATTGTAAAAAGTATCAATGACTAGTTTTTTTACCTCAGATTTTGAGTTCTGAAGCATCTTTTGACTATTTTGTGATTCCCACCAAAGTTTGGAACCATTAAACTGTTCATATTTGTGGTTTCAATGTATTTGTCAATCTACCCAAAACTGAACCATGAAGTGGGACCCTTTACAATAGGCAAATCTTGATGACCGTCGAAAAAGATATATGCTCTAGCACTTGATATATTAATGGGTGCGATCATACCAACATGAAGGCACTGGATCCTCACATAACTCAGCAATTAATTGTGGTTAGGCGAGAGTAGTAATAGGATGGATGACATTTTGTGAAGTCCTCAGATTACACCTTTTTTCTTTTTTTTTTCTTTGTTTTTTTGCATGAAAAAACCCAACGCATACGTAACATCGTAACTCTTAGACCTTAGGGAATTACTTGTTCATCAAGTCTGGTTTAGAAAGCCTTGAGAGAGAACCAGGATGATGAAATGTAATGTAGTACCATTGGCTTGTTTTTGACCTCAAATTTTTAGTTTTGGTGTCTTATGTGGTTCTTTTTGTGATCTTCTTCAAATTTTGGAAACATAAAAACTGTTTTTACTTGTGGTTTCAATGTATTCGGATATATGTTGTTCGACCCACTGCCAACCCAACCGTGGAGTGGGATCCTTAACAAAAGGTAACTCTTGATGACCGTCATCAACAATATTGGTCCTTGCACATAAAGTACTAATGGGAACGATCATATAAACACGAATGCATGGGATCCCATCTGAACGCTCTAGTGAGGCATGTCTGGGTGAGGGTAGTACTTGGTTGGGTGACCCCTTAAGTCTCCTCGTGTTGAAATTTTTTTGCATGAGAAAACTCAGTGCATTTGTACCATCGTACCTCTTAGCCTGCATAATACGACATGTCGATGAAATCCAATTTGAAAAGCCCTATGCGAGAACCAGGACATGGCAATTCTAAAAAGTATCAATGACTAGTTTGTTACCTCAGATTTTGAGTTCCGAAGCATCTTTTGACTATTTTGTGATTCCCACAAAAATTTTGAACAATTCAACTGTTCATATTTGTGGTTTCAATGTATTTGTCAATCTACCCAAAACTGAACCATGAAGTGGGACCCTTTACAATAGGCAAATCTTGATGACCGTCGAAAAAGATATATGCTCTTGCACTTGATATATTAATGGGTGCGATCATACCAACATGAAGGCACTGGATCCTAACATAACTCAGCAATTAATTGTGGTTAGGCGAGAGTAGTACTAGGATGGATGACATTTTGTGTAGTCCTTAGATTACACCTTTTTTCTTTTTCTTTCTTTTTTTTTTGCATGAAAAAACCCATCGCATACGTAACATCGTAACTCTTAGACCTTAGGGAATTACTTGTCCATCAATTCTGGTTTAGAAAGCCTCGAGAGAAAACCAGGATGATGAAAAGTAATGTAGTACCATTGGCTTGTTTTTGACCTCAAATTTTTAGTTTTGGTGTCTTATGTGGTTCTTTTTGTGATCTTCTTCAAATTTTGGGAACATAAAACTGTTTTTTACTTGTGGATTCAATGTATTCGGATATACATTCTTCGACCCACTGCCAACCAACCCGTGGAGTGGGATCCTTAACAAAGGTAACCCTTGATTACCGTCAACAACGATATTGGTCCTTGCACCTAAAGTATTAACTGGTACGATCATACAAACACGAATGCATCAGATCCCATATAAACGCTCTAGTGAGGCATTTTTGGGTGAGGGTAGTAGTAGGTTGGGTGACCCCCTAGAATTCATCGTGTTGAATTTTTTTTTGGCATGAGAAAACACAGTGCATTTGTACCGTCGTAGCTCTTAGCCTGTATAATACGACATGTCGATCAAATCCAATTTGAAAAGCCCTATGCGAGAACCACGAAGTGGCAATTGTAAAAAGTATCAATGACTAGTTTTTTTACCTCAGATTTTGAGTTCTGAAGCATCTTTTGACTATTTTGTGATTCCCACCAAAGTTTTGAACCATTAAACTGTTCATATTTGTGGTTTCAATGTATTTGTCAATCTACCCAAAACTGAACCATGAAGTGGGACCCTTTACAATAGGCAAATCTTGATGATCGTCGAAAAAGATATATGCTCTAGCACTTGATATATTAATGGGTGCGATCGTACCAACATGAAGGCACTGGATCCTCACATAACTCAGCAAATAATTGTGGTTAGGCGAGAGTAGTAATAGGATGGATGACATTTTGTGAAGTCCTCAGATTACACCTTTTTTCATTTTTTTTTCTTTTTTTTTTGCATGAAAAAACCCAACGCATACGTAACATCGTAACTCTTAGACCTTAGGGAATTACTTGTTCATCAAGTCTGGTTTAGAAAGCCTTGAGAGAGAACCAGGATGATGAAATGTAATGTAGTACCATTGGCTTGTTTTTGACCTCAAATTTTTAGTTTTGGTGTCTTATGTGGTTCTTTTTGTGATCTTCTTCAAATTTTGGAAACATAAAAACTGTTTTTACTTGTGGTTTCAATGTATTCGGATATATGTTGTTCGACCCACTGCCAACCCAACCGTGGAGTGAGATCCTTAACAAAAGGTAACTCTTGATGACCGTCATCAACAATATTGGTCCTTGCACATAAAGTACTAATGGGAACGATCATATAAACACGAATGCATGGGATCCCATCTGAACGCTCTAGTGAGGCATGTCTGGGTGAGGGTAGTACTTGGTTGGGTGACCCCTTAAGTCTCCTCGTGTTGAAATTTTTTTGCATGAGAAAACTCAGTGCATTTGTACCATCGTACCTCTTAGCCTGCATAATACGACATGTCGATGAAATCCAATTTGAAAAGCCCTATGCGAGAACCACGACATGGCAATTCTAAAAAGTATCAATGACTAGTTTGTTACCTCAGATTTTGAGTTCCGAAGCATCTTTTGACTATTTTGTGATTCCCACAAAAATTTTGAACAATTCAATTGTCCATATTTGTGGTTTCAATGTATTTGTCAATCTACCCAAAACTGAACCATGAAGTGGGACCCTTTACAATAGGCAAATCTTGACGAACATCGAGAAAGATATATGCTCCTGCACTTGATATATTAATGGGTGCGATCATACCAAAATGAAGGCACTGGATCCTCACATAACTCAGCAATTAATTGTTGTTAGGCGAGAGTAGTACTAGTATGGATGACATTTTGTGAAGTCCTCAGATTACACCTTTTTTCTTTTTTTTTTTCTTTTTTTTTTGCATGAAAAAACCCAACGCATACATAACATCGTAACTCTTAGACCTTAGGGAATTACTTGTCCATCACGTCTGGTTTGGAAAGCCTTGAGAGAGAACCAGGATGATGAAAAGTAATGTAGTACCATTGGCTTGTTTTTGACCTCAAATTTTTAGTTTTGGTGTCTTATGTGGTTCTTTTTGTGATCTTCTTCAAATTTTGGGAACATAAAACTGTTTTTACTTGTGGATTCAATGTATTCCAATATACGTTCTTCGACCCACTGCCAACCAAACCGTGGAGTGGGATCCTTAACAAAGGTAACCATTGATTACCGTCAACAACGATATTGGTCCTTGCACCTAAAGTACTAACTGGTACGATCATACAAACACGAATGCATCGGATCCCATCTGAACGCTCTAGTGAGGCATGTTTGGGTGAGGGTAGTACTAGGTTGGATGACCCCTTAGAACTACTCGTGTTGAAATTTTTTTGGCATTAGAAAACACAGTGCATTTGTACCGTCGTAGCTCTTAGCCTGCATAATACGACATGTCGATCAAATCCAATTTGAAAAGCCCTATGCGAGAACCACGAAGTGGCAATTGTAAAAAGTATCAATGACTAGTTTTTTTACCTCAGATTTTGAGTTCTGAAGCATCTTTTGACTATTTTGTGATTCCCACCAAAGTTTGGAACCATTAAACTGTTCATATTTGTGGTTTCAATGTATTTGTCAATCTACCCAAAACTGAACCATGAAGTGGGACCCTTTACAATAGGCAAATCTTGATGACCGTCGAAAAAGATATATGCTCTAGCACTTGATATATTAATGGGTGCGATCATACCAACATGAAGGCACTGGATCCTCACATAACTCAACAATTAATTGTGGTTAGGCGAGAGTAGTAATAGGATGGATGACATTTTGTGAAGTCCTCAGATTACACCTTTTTTCTTTTTTTTTTCTTTTTTTTTTTTGCATGAAAAAACCCAACGCATACGTAACATCGTAACTCTTAGACCTTAGGGAATTACTTGTTCATCAAGTCTGGTTTAGAAAGCCTTGAGAGAGAACCAGGATGATGAAATGTAATGTAGTACCATTGGCTTGTTTTTGACCTCAAATTTTTAGTTTTGGTGTCTTATGTGGTTCTTTTTGTGATCTTCTTCAAATTTTGGAAACATAAAAACTGTTTTTACTTGTGGTTTCAATGTATTCGGATATATGTTGTTCGACCCACTGCCAACCCAACCGTGGAGTGGGATCCTTAACAAAAGGTAACTCTTGATGACCGTCATCAACAATATTGGTCCTTGCACATAAAGTACTAATGGGAACGATCATATAAACACGAATGCATGGGATCCCATCTGAACGCTCTAGTGAGGCATGTCTGGGTGAGGGTAGTACTTGGTTGGGTGACCCCATAAGTCTCCTCGTGTTGAAATTTTTTTGCATGAGAAAACTCAGTGCATTTGTACCATCGTACCTCTTAGCCTGCATAATACGACATGTCGATGAAATCCAATTTGAAAAGCCCTATGCGAGAACCACGACATGGCAATTCTAAAAAGTATCAATGACTAGTTTGTTACCTCAGATTTTGAGTTCCGAAGCATCTTTTGACTATTTTGTGATTCCCACAAAAATTTTGAACAATTCAACTGTTCATATTTGTGGTTTCAATGTATTTGTCAATCTACCCAAAACTGAACCATGAAGTGGGACCCTTTACAATAGGCAAATCTTGATGACCGTCGAAAAAGATATATGCTCTTGCACTTGATATATTAATGGGTGCGATCATACCAACATGAAGGCACTGGATCCTAACATAACTCAGCAATTAATTGTGGTTAGGCGAGAGTAGTACTAGGATGGATGACATTTTGTGTAGTCCTTAGATTACACCTTTTTTCTTTTTCTTTCTTTTTTTTTTGCATGAAAAAACCCATCGCATACGTAACATCGTAACTCTTAGACCTTAGGGAATTACTTGTCCATCAATTCTGGTTTAGAAAGCCTCGAGAGAAAACCAGGATGATGAAAAGTAATGTAGTACCATTGGCTTGTTTTTGACCTCAAATTTTTAGTTTTGGTGTCTTATGTGGTTCTTTTTGTGATCTTCTTCAAATTTTGGGAACATAAAACTGTTTTTACTTGTGGATTCAATGTATTCGGATATACATTCTTCGACCCACTGCCAACCAACCCGTGGAGTGGGATCCTTAACAAAGGTAACCCTTGATTACTGTCAACAACGATATTGGTCCTTGCACCTAAAGTATTAACTGGTACGATCATACAAACACGAATGCATCAGATCCCATATAAACGCTCTAGTGAGGCATTTTTGGGTGAGGGTAGTAGTAGGTTGGGTGACCCCCTAGAATTCATCGTGTTGAATTTTTTTTTGGCATGAGAAAACACAGTGCATTTGTACCGTCGTAGCTCTTAGCCTGTATAATACGACATGTCGATCAAATCCAATTTGAAAAGCCCTATGCGAGAACCACGAAGTGGCAATTGTAAAAAGTATCAATGACTAGTTTTTTTACCTCAGATTTTGAGTTCTGAAGCATCTTTTGACTATTTTGTGATTCCCACCAAAGTTTTGAACCATTAAACTGTTCATATTTGTGGTTTCAATGTATTTGTCAATCTACCCAAAACTGAACCATGAAGTGGGACCCTTTACAATAGGCAAATCTTGATGATCGTCGAAAAAGATATATGCTCTAGCACTTGATATATTAATGGGTGCGATCATACCAACATGAAGGCACTGGATCCTCACATAACTCAGCAAATAATTGTGGTTAGGCGAGAGTAGTAATAGGATGGATGACATTTTGTGAAGTCCTCAGATTACACCTTTTTTCATTTTTTTTTCTTTTTTTTTTGCATGAAAAAACCCAACGCATACGTAACATCGTAACTCTTAGACCTTAGGGAATTACTTGTTCATCAAGTCTGGTTTAGAAAGCCTTGAGAGAGAACCAGGATGATGAAATGTAATGTAGTACCATTGGCTTGTTTTTGACCTCAAATTTTTAGTTTTGGTGTCTTATGTGGTTCTTTTTGTGATCTTCTTCAAATTTTGGAAACATAAAAACTGTTTTTACTTGTGGTTTCAATGTATTCGGATATATGTTGTTCGACCCACTGCCAACCCAACCGTGGAGTGGGATCCTTAACAAAAGGTAACTCTTGATGACCGTCATCAACAATATTGGTCCTTGCACATAAAGTACTAATGGGAACGCATGGGATCCCATCTGAACGCTCTAGTGAGGCATGTCTGGGTGAGGGTAGTACTTGGTTGGGTGACCCCTTAAGTCTCCTCGTGTTGAAATTTTTTTGCATGAGAAAACTCAGTGCATTTGTACCATCGTACCTCTTAGCCTGCATAATACGACATGTCGATGAAATCCAATTTGAAAAGCCCTATGCGAGAACCACGACATGGCAATTCTAAAAAGTATCAATGACTAGTTTGTTACCTCAGATTTTGAGTTCCGAAGCATCTTTTGACTATTTTGTGATTCCCACAAAAATTTTGAACAATTCAATTGTCCATATTTGTGGTTTCAATGTATTTGTCAATCTACCCAAAACTGAACCATGAAGTGGGACCCTTTACAATAGGCAAATCTTGACGAACATCGAGAAAGATATATGCTCCTGCACTTGATATATTAATGGGTGCGATCATACCAAAATGAAGGCACTGGATCCTCACATAACTCAGCAATTAATTGTTGTTAGGCGAGAGTAGTACTAGGATGGATGACATTTTGTGAAGTCCTCAGATTACACCTTTTTTCTTTTTTTTTTTCTTTTTTTTTTGCATGAAAAAACCCAACGCATACATAACATCGTAACTCTTAGACCTTAGGGAATTACTTGTCCATCACGTCTGGTTTGGAAAGCCTTGAGAGAGAACCAGGATGATGAAATGTAATGTAGTACCATTGGCTTGTTTTTGACCTCAAATTTTTAGTTTTGGTGTCTTATGTGGTTCTTTTTGTGATCTTCTTCAAATTTTGGAAACATAAAAACTGTTTTTACTTGTGGTTTCAATGTATTCGGATATATGTTGTTCGACCCACTGCCAACCCAACCGTGGAGTGGGATCCTTAACAAAAGGTAACTCTTGATGACCGTCATCAACAATATTGGTCCTTGCACATAAAGTACTAATGGGAACGATCATATAAACACGAATGCATGGGATCCCATCTGAACGCTCTAGTGAGGCATGTCTGGGTGAGGGTAGTACTTGGTTGGGTGACCCCATAAGTCTCCTCGTGTTGAAATTTTTTTGCATGAGAAAACTCAGTGCATTTGTACCATCGTACCTCTTAGCCTGCATAATACGACATGTCGATGAAATCCAATTTGAAAAGCCCTATGCGAGAACCACGACATGGCAATTCTAAAAAGTATCAATGACTAGTTTGTTACCTCAGATTTTGAGTTCCGAAGCATCTTTTGACTATTTTGTGATTCCCACAAAAATTTTGAACAATTCAACTGTTCATATTTGTGGTTTCAATGTATTTGTCAATCTACCCAAAACTGAACCATGAAGTGGGACCCTTTACAATAGGCAAATCTTGATGACCGTCGAAAAAGATATATGCTCTTGCACTTGATATATTAATGGGTGCGATCATACCAACATGAAGGCACTGGATCCTAACATAACTCAGCAATTAATTGTGGTTAGGCGAGAGTAGTACTAGGATGGATGACATTTTGTGTAGTCCTTAGATTACACCTTTTTTCTTTTTCTTTCTTTTTTTTTTGCATGAAAAAACCCATCGCATACGTAACATCGTAACTCTTAGACCTTAGGGAATTACTTGTCCATCAATTCTGGTTTAGAAAGCCTCGAGAGAAAACCAGGATGATGAAAAGTAATGTAGTACCATTGGCTTGTTTTTGACCTCAAATTTTTAGTTTTGGTGTCTTATGTGGTTCTTTTTGTGATCTTCTTCAAATTTTGGGAACATAAAACTGTTTTTACTTGTGGATTCAATGTATTCGGATATACATTCTTCGACCCACTGCCAACCAACCCGTGGAGTGGGATCCTTAACAAAGGTAACCCTTGATTACTGTCAACAACGATATTGGTCCTTGCACCTAAAGTATTAACTGGTACGATCATACAAACACGAATGCATCAGATCCCATATAAACGCTCTAGTGAGGCATTTTTGGGTGAGGGTAGTAGTAGGTTGGGTGACCCCCTAGAATTCATCGTGTTGAATTTTTTTTTGGCATGAGAAAACACAGTGCATTTGTACCGTCGTAGCTCTTAGCCTGTATAATACGACATGTCGATCAAATCCAATTTGAAAAGCCCTATGCGAGAACCACGAAGTGGCAATTGTAAAAAGTATCAATGACTAGTTTTTTTACCTCAGATTTTGAGTTCTGAAGCATCTTTTGACTATTTTGTGATTCCCACCAAAGTTTTGAACCATTAAACTGTTCATATTTGTGGTTTCAATGTATTTGTCAATCTACCCAAAACTGAACCATGAAGTGGGACCCTTTACAATAGGCAAATCTTGATGATCGTCGAAAAAGATATATGCTCTAGCACTTGATATATTAATGGGTGCGATCATACCAACATGAAGGCACTGGATCCTCACATAACTCAGCAAATAATTGTGGTTAGGCGAGAGTAGTAATAGGATGGATGACATTTTGTGAAGTCCTCAGATTACACCTTTTTTCATTTTTTTTTCTTTTTTTTTTGCATGAAAAAACCCAACGCATACGTAACATCGTAACTCTTAGACCTTAGGGAATTACTTGTTCATCAAGTCTGGTTTAGAAAGCCTTGAGAGAGAACCAGGATGATGAAATGTAATGTAGTACCATTGGCTTGTTTTTGACCTCAAATTTTTAGTTTTGGTGTCTTATGTGGTTCTTTTTGTGATCTTCTTCAAATTTTGGAAACATAAAAACTGTTTTTACTTGTGGTTTCAATGTATTCGGATATATGTTGTTCGACCCACTGCCAACCCAACCGTGGAGTGGGATCCTTAACAAAAGGTAACTCTTGATGACCGTCATCAACAATATTGGTCCTTGCACATAAAGTACTAATGGGAACGCATGGGATCCCATCTGAACGCTCTAGTGAGGCATGTCTGGGTGAGGGTAGTACTTGGTTGGGTGACCCCTTAAGTCTCCTCGTGTTGAAATTTTTTTGCATGAGAAAACTCAGTGCATTTGTACCATCGTACCTCTTAGCCTGCATAATACGACATGTCGATGAAATCCAATTTGAAAAGCCCTATGCGAGAACCACGACATGGCAATTCTAAAAAGTATCAATGACTAGTTTGTTACCTCAGATTTTGAGTTCCGAAGCATCTTTTGACTATTTTGTGATTCCCACAAAAATTTTGAACAATTCAATTGTCCATATTTGTGGTTTCAATGTATTTGTCAATCTACCCAAAACTGAACCATGAAGTGGGACCCTTTACAATAGGCAAATCTTGACGAACATCGAGAAAGATATATGCTCCTGCACTTGATATATTAATGGGTGCGATCATACCAAAATGAAGGCACTGGATCCTCACATAACTCAGCAATTAATTGTTGTTAGGCGAGAGTAGTACTAGGATGGATGACATTTTGTGAAGTCCTCAGATTACACCTTTTTTCTTTTTTTTTTTCTTTTTTTTTTGCATGAAAAAACCCAACGCATACATAACATCGTAACTCTTAGACCTTAGGGAATTACTTGTCCATCACGTCTGGTTTGGAAAGCCTTGAGAGAGAACCAGGATGATGAAAAGTAATGTAGTACCATTGGCTTGTTTTTGACCTCAAATTTTTAGTTTTGGTGTCTTATGTGGTTCTTTTTGTGATCTTCTTCAAATTTTGGGAACATAAAACTGTTTTTACTTGTGGATTCAATGTATTCCAATATACGTTCTTCGACCCACTGCCAACCAAACCGTGGAGTGGGATCCTTAACAAAGGTAACCCTTGATTACCGTCAACAACGATATTGGTCCTTGCACCTAAAGTACTAACTGGTACGATCATACAAACACGAATGCATCGGATCCCATCTGAACGCTCTAGTGAGGCATGTTTGGGTGAGGGTAGTACTAGGTTGGATGACCCCTTAGAACTACTCGTGTTGAAATTTTTTTGGCATTAGAAAACACAGTGCATTTGTACCGTCGTAGCTCTTAGCCTGCATAATACGACATGTCGATCAAATCCAATTTGAAAAGCCCTATGCGAGAACCACGAAGTGGCAATTGTAAAAAGTATCAATGACTAGTTTTTTTACCTCAGATTTTGAGTTCTGAAGCATCTTTTGACTATTTTGTGATTCCCACCAAAGTTTGGAACCATTAAACTGTTCATATTTGTGGTTTCAATGTATTTGTCAATCTACCCAAAACTGAACCATGAAGTGGGGACCCTTTACAATAGGCAAATCTTGATGACCGTCGAAAAAGATATATGCTCTAGCACTTGATATATTAATGGGTGGATCATACCAACATGAAGGCACTGGATCCTCACATAACTCAGCAATTAATTGTGGTTAGGCGAGAGTAGTAATAGGATGGATGACATTTTGTGAAGTCCTCAGATTACACCTTTTTTCTTTTTTTTTTCTTTTTTTTTTTTTGCATGAAAAAACCCAACGCATACGTAACATCGTAACTCTTAGACCTTAGGGAATTACTTGTTCATCAAGTCTGGTTTAGAAAGCCTTGAGAGAGAACCAGGATGATGAAATGTAATGTAGTACCATTGGCTTGTTTTTGACCTCAAATTTTTAGTTTTGGTGTCTTATGTGGTTCTTTTTGTGATCTTCTTCAAATTTTGGAAACATAAAAACTGTTTTTACTTGTGGTTTCAATGTATTCGGATATATGTTGTTCGACCCACTGCCAACCCAACCGTGGAGTGGGATCCTTAACAAAAGGTAACTCTTGATGACCGTCATCAACAATATTGGTCCTTGCACATAAAGTACTATTGGGAACGATCATATAAACACGAATGCATGGGATCCCATCTGAACGCTCTAGTGAGGCATGTCTGGGTGAGGGTAGTACTTGGTTGGGTGACCCCTTAAGTCTCCTCGTGTTGAAATTTTTTTGCATGAGAAAACTCAGTGCATTTGTACCATCGTACCTCTTAGCCTGCATAATACGACATGTCGATGAAATCCAATTTGAAAAGCCCTATGCGAGAACCACGACATGGCAATTCTAAAAAGTATCAATGACTAGTTTGTTACCTCAGATTTTGAGTTCCGAAGCATCTTTTGACTATTTTGTGATTCCCACAAAAATTTTGAACAATTCAACTGTTCATATTTGTGGTTTCAATGTATTTGTCAATCTACCCAAAACTGAACCATGAAGTGGGACCCTTTACAATAGGCAAATCTTGATGACCGTCGAAAAAGATATATGCTCTTGCACTTGATATATTAATGGGTGCGATCATACCAACATGAAGGCACTGGATCCTAACATAACTCAGCAATTAATTGTGGTTAGGCGAGAGTAGTACTAGGATGGATGACATTTTGTGTAGTCCTTAGATTACACCTTTTTTCTTTTTCTTTCTTTTTTTTTTGCATGAAAAAACCCATCGCATACGTAACATCGTAACTCTTAGACCTTAGGGAATTACTTGTCCATCAATTCTGGTTTAGAAAGCCTCGAGAGAAAACCAGGATGATGAAAAGTAATGTAGTACCATTGGCTTGTTTTTGACCTCAAATTTTTAGTTTTGGTGTCTTATGTGGTTCTTTTTGTGATCTTCTTCAAATTTTGGGAACATAAAACTGTTTTTACTTGTGGATTCAATGTATTCGGATATACATTCTTCGACCCACTGCCAACCAACCCGTGGAGTGGGATCCTTAACAAAGGTAACCCTTGATTACCGTCAACAACGATATTGGTCCTTGCACCTAAAGTATTAACTGGTACGATCATACAAACACGAATGCATCAGATCCCATATAAACGCTCTAGTGAGGCATTTTTGGGTGAGGGTAGTAGTAGGTTGGGTGACCCCCTAGAATTCATCGTGTTGAATTTTTTTTTGGCATGAGAAAACACAGTGCATTTGTACCGTCGTAGCTCTTAGCCTGTATAATACGACATGTCGATCAAATCCAATTTGAAAAGCCCTATGCGAGAACCACGAAGTGGCAATTGTAAAAAGTATCAATGACTAGTTTTTTTACCTCAGATTTTGAGTTCTGAAGCATCTTTTGACTATTTTGTGATTCCCACCAAAGTTTTGAACCATTAAACTGTTCATATTTGTGGTTTCAATGTATTTGTCAATCTACCCAAAACTGAACCATGAAGTGGGACCCTTTACAATAGGCAAATCTTGATGATCGTCGAAAAAGATATATGCTCTAGCACTTGATATATTAATGGGTGCGATCATACCAACATGAAGGCACTGGATCCTCACATAACTCAGCAAATAATTGTGGTTAGGCGAGAGTAGTAATAGGATGGATGACATTTTGTGAAGTCCTCAGATTACACCTTTTTTCTTTTTTTTTTCTTTTTTTTTGCATGAAAAAACCTAACGCATACGTAACATCGTAACTCTTAGACCTTAGGGAATTACTTGTTCATCAAGTCTGGTTTAGAAAGCCTTGAGAGAGAACCAGGATGATGAAATGTAATGTAGTACCATTGGCTTGTTTTTGACCTCAAATTTTTAGTTTTGGTGTCTTATGTAGTTCTTTTTGTGATCTTCTTCAAATTTTGGAAACATAAAAACTGTTTTTACTTGTGGTTTCAATGTATTCGGATATATGTTGTTCGACCCACTGCCAACCCAACCGTGGAGTGGGATCCTTAACAAAAGGTAACTCTTGATGACCGTCATCAACAATATTGGTCCTTGCACATAAAGTACTAATGGGAACGATCATATAAACACGAATGCATGGGATCCCATCTGAACGCTCTAGTGAGGCATGTCTGGGTGAGGGTAGTACTTGGTTGGGTGACCCCTTAAGTCTCCTCGTGTTGAAATTTTTTTGCATGAGAAAACTCAGTGCATTTGTACCATCGTACCTCTTAGCCTGCATAATACGACATGTCGATGAAATCCAATTTGAAAAGCCCTATGCGAGAACCACGACATGGCAATTCTAAAAAGTATCAATGACTAGTTTGTTACCTCAGATTTTGAGTTCCGAAGCATCTTTTGACTATTTTGTGATTCCCACAAAAATTTTGAACAATTCAATTGTCCATATTTGTGGTTTCAATGTATTTGTCAATCTACCCAAAACTGAACCATGAAGTGGGACCCTTTACAATAGGCAAATCTTGACGAACATCGAGAAAGATATATGCTCCTGCACTTGATATATTAATGGGTGCGATCATACCAAAATGAAGGCACTGGATCCTCACATAACTCAGCAATTAATTGTTGTTAGGCGAGAGTAGTACTAGGATGGATGACATTTTGTGAAGTCCTCAGATTACACCTTTTTTCTTTTTTTTTGTCTTTTTTTTTTGCATGAAAAAACCCAACGCATACATAACATCGTAACTCTTAGACCTTAGGGAATTACTTGTCCATCACGTCTGGTTTGGAAAGCCTTGAGAGAGAACCAGGATGATGAAAAGTAATGTAGTACCATTGGCTTGATTTTGACCTCAAATTTTTAGTTTTGGTGTCTTATGTGGTTCTTTTTGTGATCTTCTTCAAATTTTGGAAACATAAAAACTGTTTTTACTTGTGGTTTCAATGTATTCGGATATACGTTCTTCGACCCACTGCCAACCAAACCGTGGAGTGGGATCCTTAACAAAGGTAACCCTTGATTACCGTCAACAACGATATTGGTCCTTGCACCTAAAGTACTAACTGGTACGATCATACAAACACGAATGCATCGGATCCCATCTGAACGCTCTAGTGAGGCATGTTTGGGTGAGGGTAGTACTAGGTTCGATGACCCCTTAGAACTACTCGTGTTGAAATTTTTTTGGCATTAGAAAACACAGTGCATTTGTACCGTCGTAGCTCTTAGCCTGCATAATACGACATGTCGATCAAATCCAATTTGAAAAGCCCTATGCGAGAACCACGAAGTGGCAATTGTAAAAAGTATCAATGACTAGTTTTTTTACCTCAGATTTTGAGTTCTGAAGCATCTTTTGACTATTTTGTGATTCCCACCAAAGTTTGGAACCATTAAACTGTTCATATTTGTGGTTTCAATGTATTTGTCAATCTACCCAAAACTGAACCATGAAGTGGGACCCTTTACAATAGGCAAATCTTGATGACCGTCGAAAAAGATATATGCTCTAGCACTTGATATATTAATGGGTGCGATCATACCAACATGAAGGAACTGGATCCTCACATAACTCAGCAATTAATTGTGGTTAGGCGAGAGTAGTAATAGGATGGATGACATTTTGTGAAGTCCTCAGATTACACCTTTTTTCTTTTTTTTTTCTTTTTTTTTTTTGCATGAAAAAACCCAACGCATACGTAACATCGTAACTCTTAGACCTTAGGGAATTACTTGTTCATCAAGTCTGTTTTAGAAAGCCTTGAGAGAGAACCAGGATGATGAAATGTAATGTAGTACCATTGGCTTGTTTTTGACCTCAAATTTTTAGTTTTGGTGTCTTATGTGGTTCTTTTTGTGATCTTCTTCAAATTTTGGAAACATAAAAACTGTTTTTACTTGTGGTTTCAATGTATTCGGATATATGTTGTTCGACCCACTGCCAACCCAACCGTGGAGTGGGATCCTTAACAAAAGGTAACTCTTGATGACCGTCATCAACAATGTTGGTCCTTGCACATAAAGTACTAATGGGAACGATCATATAAACACGAATGCATGGGATCCCATCTGAACGCTCTAGTGAGGCATGTCTGGGTGAGGGTAGTACTTGGTTGGGTGACCCCTTAAGTCTCCTCGTGTTGAAATTTTTTTGCATGAGAAAACTTAGTGCATTTGTACCATCGTACCTCTTAGCCTGCATAATACGACATGTCGATGAAATCCAATTTAAAAGCCCTATGCGAGAACCACGACATGGCAATTCTAAAAAGTATCAATGACTAGTTTGTTACCTCAGATTTTGAGTTCCGAAGCATCTTTTGACTATTTTGTGATTCCCACAAAAATTTTGAACAATTCAACTGTTCATATTTGTGGTTTCAATGTATTTGTCAATCTACCCAAAACTGAACCATGAAGTGGGACCCTTTACAATAGGCAAATCTTGATGACCGTCGAAAAAGATATATGCTCTTGCACTTGATATATTAATGGGTGCGATCATACCAACATGAAGGCACTGGATCCTAACATAACTCAGCAATTAATTGTGGTTAGGCGAGAGTAGTACTAGGATGGATGACATTTTGTGTAGTCCTCAGATTACACCTTTTTTCTTTTTTTTTTCTTTTTTTTTTTGCATGAAAAAACCCAACGCATACGTAACATCGTAACTCTTAGACCTTAGGGAATTACTTGTTCATCAAGTCTGGTTTAGAAAGCCTTGAGAGAGAACCAGGATGATGAAATGTAATGTAGTACCATTGGCTTGTTTTTGACCTCAAATTTTTAGTTTTGGTGTCTTATGTGGTTCTTTTTGTGATCTTCTTCAAATTTTGGGAACATAAAACTGTTTTTACTTGTGGATTCAATGTATTCCAATATACATTCTTCGACCCACTGCCAACCAACCCGTGGAGTGGGATCCTTAACAAAGGTAACCCTTGATTACCGTCAACAACGATATTGGTCCTTGCACCTAAAGTACTAACTGGTACGATCATACAAACACGAATGCATCGGATCCCATCTGAACGCTCTAGTGAGGCATGTTTGGGTGAGGGTAGTACTAGGTTGGATGACCCCTTAGAACTACTCGTGTTGAAATTTTTTTGGCATTAGAAAACACAGTGCATTTGTACCGTCGTAGCTCTTAGCCTGCATAATACGACATGTCGATCAAATCCAATTTGAAAAGCCCTATGCGAGAACCACGAAGTGGCAATTGTAAAAAGTATCAATGACTAGTTTTTTTACCTCAGATTTTGAGTTCTGAAGCATCTTTTGACTATTTTGTGATTCCCACCAAAGTTTGGAACCATTAAACTGTTCATATTTGTGGTTTCAATGTATTTGTCAATCTACCCAAAACTGAACCATGAAGTGGGACCCTTTACAATAGGCAAATCTTGATGACCGTCGAAAAAGATATATGCTCTAGCACTTGATATATTAATGGGTGCGATCATACCAACATGAAGGCACTGGATCCTCACATAACTCAGCAATTAATTGTGGTTAGGCGAGAGTAGTAATAGGATGGATGACATTTTGTGAAGTCCTCAGATTACACCTTTTTTCTTTTTTTTTTCTTTTTTTTTTTTTGCATGAAAAAACCCAACGCATACGTAACATCGTAACTGTTAGACCTTAGGGAATTACTTGTTCATCAAGTCTGGTTTAGAAAGCCTTGAGAGAGAACCAGGATGATGAAATGTAATGTAGTACCATTGGCTTGTTTTTGACCTCAAATTTTTAGTTTTGGTGTCTTATGTGGTTCTTTTTGTGATCTTCTTCAAATTTTGGAAACATAAAAACTGTTTTTACTTGTGCTTTCAATGTATTCGGATATATGTTGTTCGACCCACTGCCAACCCAACCGTGGAGTGGGATCCTTAACAAAAGGTAACTCTTGATGACCGTCATCAACAATATTGGTCCTTGCACATAAAGTACTAATGGGAACGATCATATAAACACGAATGCATGGGATCCCATCTGAACGCTCTAGTGAGGCATGTCTGGGTGAGGGTAGTACTTGGTTGGGTGACCCCTTAAGTCTCCTCGTGTTGAAATTTTTTTGCATGAGAAAACTCAGTGCATTTGTACCATCGTACCTCTTAGCCTGCATAATACGACATGTCGATGAAATCCAATTTGAAAAGCCCTATGCGAGAACCACGACATGGCAATTCTAAAAAGTATCAATGACTAGTTTGTTACCTCAGATTTTGAGTTCCGAAGCATCTTTTGACTATTTTGTGATTCCCACAAAAATTTTGAACAATTCAATTGTCCATATTTGTGGTTTCAATGTATTTGTCAATCTACCCAAAACTGAACCATGAAGTGGGACCCTTTACAATAGGCAAATCTTGACGAACATCGAGAAAGACATATGCTCCTGCACTTGATATATTAATGGGTGCGATCATACCAAAATGAAGGCACTGGATCCTCACATAACTCAGCAATTAATTGTTGTTAGGCGAGAGTAGTACTAGGATGGATGACATTTTGTGAAGTCCTCAGATTACACCTTTTTTCTTTTTTTTTTTCTTTTTTTTTTGCATGAAAAAACCCAACGCATACATAACATCGTAACTCTTAGACCTTAGGGAATTACTTGTCCATCACGTCTGGTTTGGAAAGCCTTGAGAGAGAACCAGGATGATGAAAAGTAATGTAGTACCATTGGCTTGATTTTGACCTCAAATTTTTAGTTTTGGTGTCTTATGTGGTTCTTTTTGTGATCTTCTTCAAATTTTGGGAACATAAAACTGTTTTTACTTGTGGATTCAATGTATTCCAATATACGTTCTTCGACCCACTGCCAACCAAACCGTGGAGTGGGATCCTTAACAAAGGTAACCCTTGATTACCGTCAACAACGATATTGGTCCTTGCACCTAAAGTACTAACTGGTACGATCATACAAACACGAATGCATCGGATCCCATCTGAACGCTCTAGTGAGGCATGTTTGGGTGAGGGTAGTACTAGGTTGGATGACCCCTTAGAACTACTCGTGTTGAAATTTTTTTGGCATTAGAAAACACAGTGCATTTGTACCGTCGTAGCTCTTAGCCTGCATAATACGACATGTCGATCAAATCCAATTTGAAAAGCCCTATGCGAGAACCACGAAGTGGCAATTGCAAAAAGTATCAATGACTAGTTTTTTTACCTCAGATTTTGAGTTCTGAAGCATCTTTTGACTATTTTGTGATTCCCACCAAAGTTTGGAACCATTAAACTGTTCATATTTGTGGTTTCAATGTATTTGTCAATCTACCCAAAACTGAACCATGAAGTGGGACCCTTTACAATAGGCAAATCTTGATGACCGTCGAAAAAGATATATGCTCTAGCACTTGATATATTAATGGGTGCGATCATACCAACATGAAGGAACTGGATCCTCACATAACTCAGCAATTAATTGTGGTTAGGCGAGAGTAGTAATAGGATGGATGACATTTTGTGAAGTCCTCAGATTACACCTTTTTTCTTTTTTTTTTCTTTTTTTTTTTTGCATGAAAAAACCCAACGCATACGTAACATCGTAACTCTTAGACCTTAGGGAATTACTTGTTCATCAAGTCTGTTTTAGAAAGCCTTGAGAGAGAACCAGGATGATGAAATGTAATGTAGTACCATTGGCTTGTTTTTGACCTCAAATTTTTAGTTTTGGTGTCTTATGTGGTTCTTTTTGTGATCTTCTTCAAATTTTGGAAACATAAAAACTGTTTTTACTTGTGGTTTCAATGTATTCGGATATATGTTGTTCGACCCACTGCCAACCCAACCGTGGAGTGGGATCCTTAACAAAAGGTAACTCTTGATGACCGTCATCAACAATATTGGTCCTTGCACATAAAGTACTAATGGGAACGATCATATAAACACGAATGCATGGGATCCCATCTGAACGCTCTAGTGAGGCATGTCTGGGTGAGGGTAGTACTTGGTTGGGTGACCCCTTAAGTCTCCTCGTGTTGAAATTTTTTTGCATGAGAAAACTTAGTGCATTTGTACCATCGTACCTCTTAGCCTGCATAATACGACATGTCGATGAAATCCAATTTGAAAAGCCCTATGCGAGAACCACGACATGGCAATTCTAAAAAGTATCAATGACTAGTTTGTTACCTCAGATTTTGAGTTCCGAAGCATCTTTTGACTATTTTGTGATTCCCACAAAAATTTTGAACAATTCAACTGTTCATATTTGTGGTTTCAATGTATTTGTCAATCTACCCAAAACTGAACCATGAAGTGGGACCCTTTACAATAGGCAAATCTTGATGACCGTCGAAAAAGATATATGCTCTTGCACTTGATATATTAATGGGTGCGATCATACCAACATGAAGGCACTGGATCCTAACATAACTCAGCAATTAATTGTGGTTAGGCGAGAGTAGTACTAGGATGGATGACATTTTGTGTAGTCCTCAGATTACACCTTTTTTCTTTTTTTTTTCTTTTTTTTTTTGCATGAAAAAACCCAACGCATACGTAACATCGTAACTCTTAGACCTTAGGGAATTACTTGTTCATCAAGTCTGGTTTAGAAAGCCTTGAGAGAGAACCAGGATGATGAAATGTAATGTAGTACCATTGGCTTGTTTTTGACCTCAAATTTTTAGTTTTGGTGTCTTATGTGGTTCTTTTTGTGATCTTCTTCAAATTTTGGAAACATAAAACTGTTTTTACTTGTGGATTCAATGTATTCGGATATACATTCTTCGACCCACTGCCAACCAACCCGTGGAGTGGGATCCTTAACAAAGGTAACCCTTGATTACCGTCAACAACGATATTGGTCCTTGCACCTAAAGTATTAACTGGTACGATCATACAAACACGAATGCATCAGATCCCATATAAACGCTCTAGTGAGGCATTTTTGGGTGAGGGTAGTAGTAGGTTGGGTGACCCCCTAGAATTCATCGTGTTGAATTTTTTTTTGGCATGAGAAAACACAGTGCATTTGTACCGTCGTAGCTCTTAGCCTGCATAATACGACATGTCGATCAAATCCAATTTGAAAAGCCCTATGCGAGAACCACGACGTGGCAATTCTAAAAAGTATCAATGACTAGTTTTTTTACCTCAGATTTTGAGTTCTGAAGCATCTTTTGACTATTTTGTGATTCCCACAAAAATTTTGAACAATTCAATTGTTCATATTTGTGGTTTCAATGTATTTGTCAATCTACCCAAAACTGAACCATGAAGTGGGACCCTTTACAATAGGCAAATCTTGATGATCGTCGAAAAAGATATATGCTCTAGCACTTGATATATTAATGGGTGCGATCATACCAACATGAAGGCACTGGATCCTCACATAACTCAGCAATTAATTGTGGTTAGGCGAGAGTAGTAATAGGATGGATGACATTTTGTGAAGTCCTCAGATTACACCTTTTTTCTTTTTTTTTTTCTTTTTTTTTGGCATGAAAAAACCCAACGCATACGTAACATCGTAACTCTTAGACCTTAGGGAATTACTTGTCCATCACGTCTGGTTTTGAAAGCCTTGAGAGAGAACCAGGATGATGAAAAGTAATGTAGTATCATTGGCTTGTTTTTGACCTCAAATTTTTAGTTTTGGTGTCTTATGTGGTTCTTTTTGTGATCTTCTTCAAATTTTGGGAACATAAACCTGTTTTTACTTGTGGATTCAATGTATTCGAATATACGTTCTTCGACCCACTGCGAACCAAACCGTGGAGTGGGATCCTTAACAAAGGTAACCCTTGATTACCGTCAACAACGATAGTGGTCCTTGCACCTAAAGTACTAACTAGTACGATCATACAAACACGAATGCATCGGATCCCATCTGAACGCTCTAGTGAGGCATGTTTGGGTGAGGGTAGTACTAGGTTGGATAACCCCTTAGAACTACTCGTGTTGAAATTTTTTTGGCACGAGAAAACACAGTGCATTTGTACCGTCGTAGCTCTTAGCCTGCATAATACGACATGTCGATCAAATCCAATTTGAAAAGCCCTATGCGAGAACCACGAAGTGGCAATTTTAAAAAGTATCAATGACTAGTTTTTTTACCTCATATTTTGAGTTTTGAAGCATCTTTTGACTATTTTGTGATTCCCACCAAAGTTTTGAACCATTAAACTGTTCATATTTGTGGTTTCAATGTATTTGTCAATCTACCCAAAACTGAACCATTAAGTGGGACCCTTTACAATAGGCAAATCTTGATGACCGTCGAAAAAGATATATGCTCTAGCACTTTATATATTAATGGGTGCGATCATACCAACATGAAGGCACTGGATCCTCACATAACTAAGCAATTAATTGTGGTTAGGCGAGAGTAGTAATAGGATGGATGACATTTTGTGAAGTCCTCAGATTACACCTTTTTTCTTTTTTTTTTCTTTTTTTTTTTTGCATGCAAAAACCCAACGCATACGTAACATCGTAACTTTTTTTATGTGCTTCTTTTTGTGATCTTCTTCAAATTTTGGAAACATAAAAACTGTGTTTATTTGTAGTGTCAATGTATTCGGATATATGTTGTTCGACCCACTGCCAATCCAACTGTGGAGTGGGATCCTTATCAAAAGGTAACTCTTGATTACCGTCAACAACGATATTGGTCCTTGCACCTAAAGTACTAATAGGAACGATCATATAAACACGAATGCATGGGATCCCATCTGAACGCTCTAGTGAGGCATGTCTGGGTGAGGGTAGTACTTGGTTGGGTGACCCCTTAAGTCTCCTCGTGTTGAAATTTTTTTGTATGAGAAAACTCAGTGCATTTGTACCATCGTACCTCTTAGCCTGCATAATACGACATGTCGATCAAATCCAATTTGAAAAGCCCTATGCGAGAACCACGACGTGGCAATTCTAAAAAGTATCAATGACTAGTTTGTTACATCAGATTTTGAGTTCCGAAACATCTTTTGACTATTTTGTGATTCCCACTAAAATTTTGAACAATTCAATTGTTCATATTTGTGGTTTCAATGTATTTGTCAATCTACCCAAAACTGAACCATGAAGTGGGACCCTTTACATTAGGCAAATCTTGACGACCATCGAGAAAGATATATGCTCTAGCACTTGATATATTAATGGGTGCGATCATACCAACATGAAGGCACTGGATCCTCACATAACTCAGCAATTAATTGTGGTTAGGCGAGAGTAGTAATAGGATGGATGACATTTTGTGAAGTCCTCAGATTACACCTTTTTTCTTTTTTTTTTTCTTTTTTTTTGCATGAAAAAACCCAACGCATATGTAACATCGTAACTCTTAGACCATAGGGAATTACTTGTCCATCAAGTCTGGTTTAGAAAACCTTGAGAGAGAACCAGGATGATGAAAAGTAATGTAGTACCATTGGCTTGTTTTTGACCTCAAATTTTTAGTTTTGGTGTTTTATGTGCTTCTTATTGTGATCTTCTTCAAATTTTGGAAACATAAAAACTGTTTTTATTTGTGGTTTCAATGTATTCGGATATATGTTGTTCGACCCACCGCCAATCCAACCGTGGAGTGGGATCCTTAACAAAAGGTAACTCTTGATGACCGTCATCAACAATATTGGTCCTTGCAAATAAAGTACTAATGGGAACGATCATATAAACACGAATGCATAGGATCCCATCTGAACGCTCTAGTGAGGCATGTTTAGGTGAGGGTAGTACTAGGTTGGGTGACCCCTTAAGTCTCCTCGTGTTGAAATTTTTTTGCATGATAAAACACAGTGCATTTGTACCGTCGTAGCTCTTAGCCTGCATAATACGACATGTCGATCAAATCCAATTTGAAAAGCCCTATGCGAGAACCACGAAGTGGCAATTTTAAAAAGTATCAATGACTAGTTTTTTTACCTCATATTTTGAGTTTTGAAGCATCTTTTGACTATTTTGTGATTCCCACCAAAGTTTTGAACCATTAAACTGTTCATATTTGTGGTTTCAATGTATTTGTCAATCTACCCAAAACTGAACCATGAAGTGGGACCCTTTACAATAGGCAAATCTTGATGACCGTCGAAAAAGATATATGCTCTAGCACTTTATATATTAATGGGTGCGATCATACCAACATGAAGGCACTGGATCCTCACATAACTCAGCAATTAATTGTGGTTAGGCGAGAGTAGTAATAGGATGGATGACATTTTGTGAAGTCCTCAGATTACACCTTTTTTCTTTTTTTTTTTCTTTTTTTTTGCATGAAAAAACCCAACGCATACGTAACATCGTAACTTTTTTTATGTGCTTCTTATTGTGATCTTCTTCAAATTTTGGAAACATAAAAACTGTTTTTATTTGTGGTTTCAATGTATTCGGATATATGTTGTTCGACCCACCGCCAATCCAACCGTGGAGTGGGATCCTTATCAAAAGGTAACTCTTGATTACCGTCATCAACAATATTGGTCCTTGCACCTAAAGTACTAATGGGAACGATCATATAAACACGAATGCATAGGATCCCATCTGAACGCTCTAGTGAGGCATGTCTGGGTGAGGGTAGTACTTGGTTGGGTGACCCCTTAAGTCTCCTCGTGTTGAAATTTTTTTGCATGAGAAAACTCAGTGCATTTGTACCATCGTAGCTCTTAGCCTGCATAATACGACATGTCGATCAAATCCAATTTGAAAAGCCCTATGCGAGAACCACGACGTGGCAATTCTAAAAAGTATCAATGACTAGTTTGTTACATCAGATTTTGAGTTCCGAAACATCTTTTGACTATTTTGTGATTCCCACTAAAATTTTGAACAATTCAATTGTTCATATTTGTGGTTTCAATGTATTTGTCAATCTACCCAAAACTGAACCATGAAGTGGGACCCTTTACATTAGGCAAATCTTGACGACCATCGTGAAAGATATATGCTCTAGCACTTGATATATTAATGGGTGCGATCATACCAACATGAAGGCACTGGATCCTCACATAACTCAGCAATTAATTGTGGTTAGGCGAGAGTAGTAATAGGATGGATGACATTTTGTGAAGTCCTCAGATTACACCTTTTTTCTTTTTTTTTTCTTTTTTTTTGCATGAAAAAACCCAACGCATATGTAACACGGTAACTCTTAGACCATAGGGAATTACTTGTCCATCATGTCTGGTTTAGAAAACCTTGAGAGAGAACCAGGATGATGAAAAGTAATGTAGTACCATTGGCTTGTTTTTGACCTCAAATTTTTAGTTTTGGTGTTTTATGTGCTTCTTATTGTGATCTTCTTCAAATTTTGGAAACATAAAAACTGTTTTTATTTGTGGTTTCAATGTATTCGGATATATGTTGTTCAACCCACCGCCAATCCAACCGTGGAGTGGGATCCTTAACAAAAGGTAACTCTTGATGACCGTCATCAACAATATTGGTCCTTGCAAATAAAGTACTAATGGGAACGATCATATAAACACGAATGCATAGGATCCCATCTGAACGCTCTAGTGATGCATGTCTGGGTGAGGGTAGTACTAGGTTTGGTGATCCCTTAAGTCTCCTCGTGTTGAAATTTTTTTGCATGAGAAAACTCAGTGCATTTGTACCGTCGTAGCTCTTAGGCTGCATAATACGACATGTCGATCAAATCCAATTTGAAAAGCCCTATGCGAGAACCACGACGTGGCAATTCTAAAAAGTATCAATGACTAGTTTGTTACATCAGATTTTGAGTTCCGAAGCATCTTTTGACTATTTTGTGATTCCCACTAAAATTTTGAACAATTCAATTGTTCATATTTGTGGTTTCAATGTATTTGTCAATCTACCCAAAACTGAACCATGAAGTGGGACCCTTTACAATAGGCAAATCTTGACGACCATCGAGAAAGATATATGCTCTAGCACTAGATATATTAATGGGTGCGATCATACCAACATGAAGGCACTGGATCCTCACATAACTCAGCAATTAATTGTGGTTAGGCGAGAGTAGTACTAGGATGGATGACATTTTGTGAAGTCCTCAGATTACACCTTTTTTCTTTTTTTTTCTTTTTTTTTTGCATGAAAAAACCCAACGCATATGTAACATCGTAACTCTTAGACCATAGGGAATTACTTGTCCATCAAGTCTGGTTTAGAAAACCTTGAGAGAGAACCAGGATGATGAAAAGTAATGTAGTACCATTGGCTTGTTTTTGACCTCAAATTTTTAGTTTTGGTGTTTTATGTGCTTCTTATTGTGATCTTCTTCAAATTTTGGAAACATAAAAACTGTTTTTATTTGTGGTTTCAATGTATTCGGATATATGTTGTTCGACCCACCGCCAATCCAACCGTGGAGTGGGATCCTTATCAAAAGGTAACTCTTGATTACCGTCATCAACAATATTGGTCCTTGCACCTAAAGTACTAATGGGAACGATCATATAAACACGAATGCATAGGATCCCATCTGAACGCTCTAGTGAGGCATGTCTGGGTGAGGGTAGTACTTGGTTGGGTGACCCCTTAAGTCTCCTCGTGTTGAAATTTTTTTGCATGAGAAAACACAGTGCATTTGTACCATCGTAGCTCTTAGCCTGCATAATACGACATGTCGATCAAATCCAATTTGAAAAGCCCTATGCGAGAACCACGACGTGGCAATTCTAAAAAGTATCAATGACTAGTTTTTTACCTCAGATTTTGAGTTCTGAAGCATCTTTTGACTATTTTGTGATTCCCACAAAAATTTTGAACAATTAAATTGTTCATATTTGTGGTTTCAATGTATTTGTCAATCTACCAAAACTGAACCATGAAGTGGGACCCTTAACAATAGGCAAATCTTGATGATCGTCGAAAAAGATATATGCTCTTGCACTTGATATATTAATGGGTGCGATCATACCAACATGAAGGCACTGGATCCTAACATAACTCAGCAATTCATTGTGGTTAGGCAAGAGTAGTACTAGGATGGATGACATTTTGTGTAGTCCTTAGATTACACCTTTTTTCTTTTTCTTTCTTTTTTTTTTGCATGAAATAACCCAACGCATACGTAACATCGTAACTCTTAGACCTTAGGGAATTACTTGTCCATCAATTCTGGTTTAGAAAGCCTCGCGAGAGAACCAGGATGATAAAATGTAATGTAGTACCATTGGCTTGTTTTTGAACTCAAATTTTTAGTTTTGGTGTCTTATGTGGTTCTTTTTGTGATCTTCTTCAAATTTTGGGAACATAAAACTATTTTTACTTGTGGATTCAATGTATTTGGATATACGTTCTTCGACACACTGCCAACCAGACTGTGGAGTGGGATCCTTAACAAAGGTAACTATTGATTACCGTCAACAACGATATTGGTCCTTGCACCTAAAGTACTAACTAGTACGATCATACAAACACGAATGCATCGGATCCCATCTGAACGCTCTAGTGAGGCATGTTTGGGTGAGTGTAGTACTAGGTTGGATGAACCCTTAGAACTACTCGTGTTGAAATTTTTTGGCACGAGAAAACACAGTGCATTTGTACCGTCGTAGCTCTTAGCCTGCATAATACGACATGTCGATCAAATCCAATTTGAAAAGCCCTATGCGAGAACCACGAAGTGGCAATTTTAAAAAGTATCAATGACTAGTATTTTTACCTCATATTTTGAGTTCTGAAGCATCTTTTGACTATTTTGTGATTCCCACCAAAGTTTTGAACCATTAAACTGTTCATATTTGTGGTTTCAATGTATTTGTCAATCTACCCAAAACTGAACCATGAAGTGGGACCTTTTACAATAGGCAAATCTTGATGACCGTCGAAAAAGATATATGCTCTAGCACTTTATATATTAATGGGTGCGATCATACCAACATGAAGGCACTGGATCCTCACATAACTCAGCAATTAATTGTGGTTAGGCGAGAGTAGTAATAGGATGGATGACATTTTGTGAAGTCCTCAGATTACACCTTTTTTCTTTTTTTTTTCTTTTTTTTTTTGCATGAAAAAACCCAACGCATACGTAACATCGTAACTTTTTTTATGTGCTTCTTATTGTGATCTTCTTCAAATTTTTGAAACATAAAAACTGTTTTTATTTGTAGTGTCAATGTATTCGGATATATGTTGTTCGACCCACTGCCAATCCAACTGTGGAGTGGGATCCTTATCAAAAGGTAACTCTTGATTACCGTCAACAACGATATTGGTCCTTGCACCTAAAGTACTAATGGGAACGATCATATAAACACGAATGCATGGGATCCCATCTGAACGCTCTAGTGAGGCATGTCTGGGTGAGGGTAGTACTTGGTTGGGTGACCCCTTAAGTCTCCTCGTGTTGAAATTTTTTTGCATGAGAAAACTCAGTGCATTTGTACCATCGTAGCTCTTAGCCTGCATAATACGACATGTCGATCAAATCCAATTTGAAAAGCCCTATGCGAGAACCACGACGTGGCAATTCTAAAAAGTATCAATGACTAGTTTGTTACATCAGATTTTGAGTTCCGAAACATCTTTTGACTATTTTGTGATTCCCACTAAAATTTTGAACAATTCAATTGTTCATATTTGTGGTTTCAATGTATTTGTCAATCTACCCAAAACTGAACCATGAAGTGGGACCCTTTACATTAGGCAAATCTTGACGACCATCGTGAAAGATATATGCTCTAGCACTTGATATATTAATGGGTGCGATCATACCAACATGAAGGCACTGGATCCTCACATAACTCAGCAATTAATTGTGGTTAGGCGAGAGTAGTAATAGGATGGATGACATTTTGTGAAGTCCTCAGATTACACCTTTTTTCTTTTTTTTTTCTTTTTTTTTGCATGAAAAAACCCAACGCATATGTAACATCGTAACTCTTAGATCATCTCTCTCTCCTTGTCCATCAAGTCTGGTTTAGAAAACCTTGAGAGAGAACCAGGATGATGAAAAGTAATGTAGTACCATTGGCTTGTTTTTGACCTCAAATTTTTAGTTTTGGTGTTTTATGTGCTTCTTATTGTGATCTTCTTCAAATTTTGGAAACATAAAAACTGTTTTTATTTGTGGTTTCAATGTATTCGGATATATGTTGTTCGACCCACCGCCAATCCAACCGTGGAGTGGGATCCTTAACAAAAGGTAACTCTTGATGACCGTCATCAACAATATTGGTCCTTGCAAATAAAGTACTAATGGGAACGATCATATAAACACGAATGCATAGGATCCCATCTGAACGCTCTAGTGAGGCATGTCTGGGTGAGGGTAGTACTAGGTTTGGTGATCCCTTAAGTCTCCTCGTGTTGAAATTTTTTTGCATGAGAAAACTCAGTGCATTTGTACCGTCGTAGCTCTTAGCCTGCATAATACGACATGTCGATCAAATCCAATTTGAAAAGCCCTATGCGAGAACCACGACGTGGCAATTCTAAAAAGTATCAATGACTAGTTTGTTACATCAAATTTTGAGTTCCGAAGCATCTTTTGACTATTTTGTGATTCCCACTAAAATTTTGAACAATTCAATTGTTCATATTTGTGGTTTCAATGTATTTGTCAATCTACCCAAAACTGAACCATGAAGTGGGACCCTTTACAATAGGCAAATCTTGACGACCATCGAGAAAGATATATGCTCTAGCACTTGATATATTAATGGGTGCGATCATACCAACATGAAGGCACTGGATCCTCACATAACTCAGCAATTAATTGTGGTTAGGCGAGAGTAGTAATAGGATGGATGACATTTTGTGAAGTCCTCAGATTACACCTTTTTTCTTTTTTTTTTTCTTTTTTTTTGCATGAAAAAACCCAACGCATATGTAACATCGTAACTCTTAGACCATAGGGAATTACTTGTCCATCAAGTCTGGTTTAGAAAACCTTGAGAGAGAACCAGGATGATGAAAAGTAATGTAGTACCATTGGCTTGTTTTTGACCTCAAATTTTTAGTTTTGGTGTTTTATGTGCTTCTTTTTGTGATCTTCTTCAAATTTTGGAAACATAAAAACTGTTTTTATTTGTGGTTTCAATGTATTCGGATATATGTTGTTCCACCCCACTGCCAATCCAATCGTGGAGTGGGATCCTTAACAAAGGTAACCCTTGATTACCGTCAACAACCGATATTGGTCCTTGCACCTAAAGTACTAACTGGTACGATCATACAAACACGAATGCATCGGATCCCATTTGAACGCTCTACTGAGGCATGTTTGGGTGAGGGTAGTACTAGGTTGGATGACCCCTTAGCACTCCTCGTGTTGAAATTTTTTTGGCATGAGAAAACACAGTGCATTTGTACCATCGTAGCTGTTTAGCCTGCATAATACGACATGTCGATCAAAATCCAATTTGAAAAGCCCTATGCGAGAACCATGAAGTGGCAATTGTAAAAAGTATCAATGACTAGTTTTTTTACCTCAGATTTTGAGTTCTGAAGCATCTTTTGACTATTTTGTGATTCCCACAAAAATGTTGAACAATTAAAGTGTTCATATTTGTGGTTTCAATGTATTTGTGTCAATCTAACCAAAACTGAACCATGAAGTGGGACCCTTAACAATAGGCAAATCTTGATGATCGTCGAAAAAGATATATGCTCTTGCACTTGATATATTAATGGGTGCGATCATACCAACATGAAGGCACTGGATCCTAACATAACTCAGCAATTCATTGTGGTTAGGCTAGAGTAGTACTAGGATGGATGACATTTTGTGTAGTCCTTAGATTACACCTTTTTTCTTTTTCTTTCTTTTTTTTGCATGAAAAAAACCCAACGCATACGTAACATCGTAACTCTTAGACCTTAGGGAATTACTTGTCCATCAATTCTGGTTTAGAAAGCCTCGAGAGAGAATCAGGATGATGAAAAGTAATGTAGTACCATTGGCTTGTTTTTGACCTCAAATTTTTAGTTTTGGTGTCTTATGTGGTTCTTTTTGTGATCTTCTTCAAATTTTGGGAACATAAAACTGTTTTTACTTGTGGATTCAATGTATCTCGCATATATGTTCTTCGACCCACTGACAACCAAACCGTGGAGTGGGATCCTTAACAAAGGTAACCCTTGATTATCGTCAACAACGATATTGGTCCTTGCACCTAAAGTACTAACTGGTACGATCATACAAACACGAATGCATCGGATCCCATTTGAACGCTCTACTGAGGCATGTTTGGGTGAGGGTAGTACTAGGTTGGATGACCCCTTAGCACTCCTCGTGTTGAAATTTTTTTGGCATGAGAAAACACAGTGCATTTGTACCATCGTAGCTGTTAGCCTGCATAATACGGACATGTCGATCAAATCCAATTTGAAAAGCCCTATGCGAGAACCATGAAGTGGCAATTGTAAAAAGTATCAATGACTAGTTTTTTACCTCAGATTTTGAGTTCTGAAGCATCTTTTGACTATTTTGTGATTCCCACAAAAATGTTGAACAATTAAAGTGTTCATATTTGTGGTTTCAATGTATTTGTCAATCTACCAAAACTGAACCATGAAGTGGGACCCTTAACAATAGGCAAATCTTGATGATCGTCGAAAAAGATATATGCTCTTGCACTTGATATATTAATGGGTGCGATCATACCAACATGAAGGCACTGGATCCTAACATAACTCAGCAATTCATTGTGGTTAGGCTAGAGTAGTACTAGGATGGATGACATTTTGTGTAGTCCTTAGATTACACCTTTTTTCTTTTTCTTTCTTTTTTTTGCATGAAATAACCCAACGCATACGTAACATCGTAACTCTTAGACCTTAGGGAATTACTTGTCCATCAATTCTGGTTTAGAAAGCCTCGAGAGAGAATCAGGATGATGAAAAGTAATGTAGTACCATTGGCTTGTTTTTGACCTCAAATTTTTAGTTTTGGTGTCTTATGTGGTTCTTTTTGTGATCTTCTTCAAATTTTGGGAACATAAAACTGTTTTTACTTGTGGATTCAATGTATTCGCATATATGTTCTTCGACCCACTGACAACCAAACCGTGGAGTGGGATCCTTAACAAAGGTAACCCTTGATTATCGTCAACAACGATATTGGTCCTTGCACCTAAAGTACTAACTAGTACGATCATACAAACACGAATGCATCGGATCCCATTTGAACGCTCTACTGAGGCATGTTTGGGTGAGGGTAGTACTAGGTTGGATGACCCCTTAGAACTCCTCGTGTTGAAATTTTTTTGGCATGAGAAAACACAGTGCATTTGTACCATCGTAGCTGTTAGCCTGCATAATACGACATGTCGATCAAATCCAATTTGAAAAGCCCTATGCGAGAACCACGAAACTGGCAATTGTAAAAAGTATCAATGACTAGTTTTTTTACCTCAGATTTTGAGTTCTGAAGCATCTTTTGACTATTTTGTGATTCCCACCAAAATTTTGAACCATTAAACTGTTCATATTTGTGATTTCAATGTATTTGTCATTCTACCCAAAACTGAACCATGAAGTGGGACCCTTAACAATAGGCAAATCTTGATGATCGTCGAAAAAGATATATGCTCTTGCACTTGATATATTAATGGGTGCGATCATACCAACATGAAGGCACTGGATCCTAACATAACTCAGCAATTAATTGTGGTTAGGCGAGAGTAGTACTAGGATGGATGACATTTTGTGTAGTCCTTAGATTACACCTTTTTTCTTTTTCTTTCTTTTTTTTTTGCATGAAATAACCCAATGCATACGTAACATCGTAACTCTTAGACCTTAGGGAATTACTTCTCCATCAATTCTGGTTTAGAAAGCCTCGCGAGAGAACCAGGATGATAAAATGTAATGTAGTACCATTGGCTTGTTTTTGACCTCAAATTTTTAGTTTTGGTGTCTTATGTGGTTCTTTTTGTGATCTTCTTCAAATTTTGGGAACATAAAACATTTTTTACTTGTGGATTCAATGTATTCGCATATATGTTCTTCGACCCACTGACAACCAAACCGTGGAGTGGGATCCTTAACAAAGGTAACCCTTGATTATTGTCAACAACGATATTGGTCCTTGCACCTAAAGTACTAACTGGTACGATCATACAAACACGAATGCATCGGATCCCATTTGAACGCTCTACTGAGGCATGTTTGGGTGAGGGTAGTACTAGGTTGGATGACCCCTTAGAACTCCTCGTGTTGAAATTTTTTTGGCATGAGAAAACACAGTGCATTTGTACCATCGTAGCTGTTAGCCTGCATAATACGACATGTCGATCAAATCCAATTTGAAAAGCCCTATGCGAGAACCACGAAACTGGCAATTGTAAAAAGTATCAATGACTAGTTTTTTTACCTCAGATTTTGAGTTCTGAAGCATCTTTTGACTATTTTGTGATTCCCACCAAAATTTTGAACCATTAAACTGTTCATATTTGTGATTTCAATGTATTTGTCATTCTACCCAAAACTGAACCATGAAGTGGGACCCTTAACAATAGGCAAATCTTGATGATCGTCGAAAAAGATATATGCTCTTGCACTTGATATATTAATGGGTGCGATCATACCAACATGAAGGCACTGGATCCTAACATAACTCAGCAATTAATTGTGGTTAGGCGAGAGTAGTACTAGGATGGATGACATTTTGTGTAGTCCTTAGATTACACCTTTTTTCTTTTTCTTTCTTTTTTTTTTGCATGAAATAACCCAACGCATACGTAACATCGTAACTCTTAGACCTTAGGGAATTACTTCTCCATCAATTCTGGTTTAGAAAGCCTCGCGAGAGAACCAGGATGATAAAATGTAATGTCGTACCATTGGCTTGTTTTTGAACTCAAATTTTTAGTTTTGGTGTCTTATGTGGTTCTTTTTGTGATCTTCTTCAAATTTTGGGAACATAAAACTATTTTTACTTGTGGATTCAATGTATTTGGATATACGTTCTTCGACCCACTGCCAACCAGACTGTGGAGTGGGATCCTTAACAAAGGTAACCCTTGATTACCGTCAACAACGATATTGGTCCTTGCACCTAAAGTATTAACGGGTACGATCATACAAACACGAAAGCATTAGATCCCATTTGAACGCTCTAGTGAGGCATGTTTGGGTGAGGGTAGTACTAGGTTGGATGAACCCTTAGAACTCCTCGTGTTGAAATTTTTTTGGCATGAGAAAACACAGGGCATTTGTACCGTCGTAGCTCTTAGCCTGCATAATACGACATGTCGATCAAATCCAATTTGAAAAGCCCTATGCGAGAACCAGGAAGTGGCAATTGTAAAAAGTATCAATGACTAGTTTTTTTACCTCAGATTTTGTGTTCTGAAGCATCTTTTGACTATTTTGTGATTCCCACCAAAATTTTGAACCATAAAACTGTTCATATTTGTGGTTTCAATGTATTTGTCAATCTACCAAAACTGAACCATGAAGTGGGACACTTAACAAAAGGAAAATCTTGATGATCGTCGAAAAAGATATATGCTCTTGCACTTGATATATTAATGGGTGCGATCATACCAACATGAAGGCACTGGATCCTAACATAACTCAGCAATTCATTGTGGTTAGGCGAGAGTAGTACTAGGATGGATGACATTTTGTTTATTCCTTAGATTACACCTTTTTTCTTTTTCTCTCTTTTTTTTGCATGAAAAAACCCAACGCATACGTAACATCGTAACTCTTAGACCTTAGGGAATTACTTGTCCATCAATTCTGGTTTAGAAAGCCTCGAGACAGAACCAGGATGATGAAAAGTAATGTAGTACCATTGGCTGATTTTTGACCTCAAATTTTTAGTTTTGGTGTCTTATGTGGTTCTTTTTGTGATCTTCTTCAAATTTTGGGAACATAAAACTGTTTTTACTTGTGGATTCAATGTATTCGCATATACGTTCTTCGACCCACTACCAACCAAACCGTGGAGTGGGATCCTTAACAAAGGTAACCCTTGATTACCGTCAACAACGATATTGGTCCTTGCACCTAAAGTACTAACTGGTACGATCATACAAACACGAATGCATCGGATCCCATTTGAACGCTCTACTGAGGCATGTTTGGGTGAGGGTAGTACTAGGTTGGATGACCCCTTAGAACTCCTCGTGTTGAAATTTTTTTGGCATGAGAAAACACAGTGCATTCGTACCATCGTAGCTCTTAGCCTGCATAATACGACATGTCGATCAAATCCAATTTGAAAACCCCTATGCGAGAACCACGTAGTGGCAATTGTAAAAAGTATCAATGACTAGTTTTTTTACCTCAGATTTTTAGTTCCGAAGCATCTTTTGAGTATTTTGTGATTCCCACCAAAATTTTGAACCATTAAACTGTTCATATTTGTGGTTTCAATGTATTTGTCAATCTACCAAAACTGAACCATGAAGTGGGACCCTTAACAATAGGCAAATCTTGATGATCGTCGAAAAAGATATATGCTCTTGCACTTGATATATTAATGGGTGCGATCATACCAACATGAAGGCACTGGATCCTAACATAACTCAGCAATTCATTGTGGTTAGGCGAGAGTAGTACTAGGATGGATGACATTTTGTGTAGTCCTTAGATTACACCTTTTTTCTTTTTCTTTCTTTTTTTTGCATGAAAAAACCCAACGCATACGTAACATCGTAACTCTTAGACCTTAGGGAATTACTTGTCCATCAATTCTGGTTTAGAAAGCCTCGAGAGAGAATCAGGATGATGAAAAGTAATGTAGTACCATTGGCTTGTTTTTGACCTCAAATTTTTAGTTTTGGTGTCTTATGTGGTTCTTTTTGTGATCTTCTTCAAATTTTGGGAACATAAAACTGTTTTTACTTGTGGATTCAATGTATTCGCATATATGTTCTTCGACCCACTGACAACCAAACCGTGGAGTGGGATCCTTAACAAAGGTAACCCTTGATTATCGTCAACAACGATATTGGTCCTTGCACCTAAAGTACTAACTAGTACGATCATACAAACACGAATGCATCGGATCCCATTTGAACGCTCTACTGAGGCATGTTTGGGTGAGGGTAGTACTAGGTTGGATGACCCCTTAGAACTCCTCGTGTTGAAATTTTTTTGGCATGAGAAAACACAGTGCATTTGTACCATCGTAGCTGTTAGCCTGCATAATACGACATGTCGATCAAATCCAATTTGAAAAGCCCTATGCGAGAACCACGAAACTGGCAATTGTAAAAAGTATCAATGACTAGTTTTTTTACCTCAGATTTTGAGTTCTGAAGCATCTTTTGACTATTTTGTGATTCCCACCAAAATTTTGAACCATTAAACTGTTCATATTTGTGATTTCAATGTATTTGTCATTCTACCCAAAACTGAACCATGAAGTGGGACCCTTAACAATAGGCAAATCTTGATGATCGTCGAAAAAGATATATGCTCTTGCACTTGATATATTAATGGGTGCGATCATACCAACATGAAGGCACTGGATCCTAACATAACTCAGCAATTAATTGTGGTTAGGCGAGAGTAGTACTAGGATGGATGACATTTTGTGTAGTCCTTAGATTACACCTTTTTTCTTTTTCTTTCTTTTTTTTTTGCATGAAATAACCCAATGCATACGTAACATCGTAACTCTTAGACCTTAGGGAATTACTTCTCCATCAATTCTGGTTTAGAAAGCCTCGCGAGAGAACCAGGATGATAAAATGTAATGTAGTACCATTGGCTTGTTTTTGACCTCAAATTTTTAGTTTTGGTGTCTTATGTGGTTCTTTTTGTGATCTTCTTCAAATTTTGGGAACATAAAACATTTTTTACTTGTGGATTCAATGTATTCGCATATATGTTCTTCGACCCACTGACAACCAAACCGTGGAGTGGGATCCTTAACAAAGGTAACCCTTGATTATCGTCAACAACGATATTGGTCCTTGCACCTAAAGTACTAACTGGTACGATCATACAAACACGAATGCATCGGATCCCATTTGAACGCTCTACTGAGGCATGTTTGGGTGAGAGTAGTACTAGGTTGGATGACCCCTTAGAACTCCTCGTGTTGAAATTTTTTTGGCATGAGAAAACACAGTGCATTTGTACCGTCGTAGCTCTTAGCCTGCATAATACGACATGTCGATCAAATCCAATTTGAAAAGCCCTATGCGAGAACCAGGAAGTGGCAATTGTAAAAAGTATCAATGACTAGTTTTTTTACCTCAGATTTTGAGTTCTGAAGCATCTTTTGACTATTTTGTGATTCCCACCAAAATTTTGAACCATAAAACTGTTCATCTTTGTGGTTTCAATGTATTTGTCAATCTACCAAAACTGAACCATGAAGTGGGACCCTTAACAATAGGCAAATCTTGATGATCGTCGAAAAAGATATATGCTCTTGCACTTGATATATTAATGGGTGCGATCATACCAACATGAAGGCACTGGATCCTAACATAACTCAGCAATTAATTGTGGTTAGGCGAGAGTAGTACTAGGATGGATGACATTTTGTGTAGTCCTTAGATTACACCTTTTTTCTTTTTCTTTCTTTTTTTTTTGCATGAAATAACCCAATGCATACGTAACATCGTAACTCTTAGACCTTAGGGAATTACTTCTCCATCAATTCTGGTTTAGAAAGCCTCGCGAGAGAACCAGGATGATAAAATGTAATGTAGTACCATTGGCTTGTTTTTGACCTCAAATTTTTAGTTTTGGTGTCTTATGTGGTTCTTTTTGTGATCTTCTTCAAATTTTGGGAACATAAAACATTTTTTACTTGTGGATTCAATGTATTCGCATATATGTTCTTCGACCCACTGACAACCAAACCGTGGAGTGGGATCCTTAACAAAGGTAACCCTTGATTATCGTCAACAACGATATTGGTCCTTGCACCTAAAGTACTAACTGGTACGATCATACAAACACGAATGCATCGGATCCCATTTGAACGCTCTACTGAGGCATGTTTGGGTGAGGGTAGTACTAGGTTGGATGACCCCTTAGAACTCCTCGTGTTGAAATTTTTTTGGCATGAGAAAACACAGTGCATTTGTACCGTCGTAGCTCTTAGCCTGCATAATACGACATGTCGATCAAATCCAATTTGAAAAGCCCTATGCGAGAACCAGGAAGTGGCAATTGTAAAAAGTATCAATGACTAGTTTTTTTACCTCAGATTTTGAGTTCTGAAGCATCTTTTGACTATTTTGTGATTCCCACTAAAATTTTGAACAATTCAATTGTTCATATTTGTGGTTTCAATGTATTTGTCAATCTACCCAAAACTGAACCATGAAGTGGGACCCTTTACAATAGGCAAATCTTGACGACCATCGAGAAAGATATATGCTCTAGCACTTGATATATTAATGGGTGCGATCATACCAACATGAAGGCACTGGATCCTCACATAACTCAGCAATTAATTGTGGTTAGGCGAGAGTAGTAATAGGATGGATGACATTTTGTGAAGTCCTCAGATTACACCTTTTTTCTTTTTTTTTTCTTTTTTTTTTGCATGAAAAAACCCAACGCATATGTAACATCGTAACTCTTAGACCATAGGGAATTACTTGTCCATCAAGTCTGGTTTAGAAAACCTTGAGAGAGAACCAGGATGATGAAAAGTAATGTAGTACCATTGGCTTGTTTTTGACCTCAAATTTTTAGTTTTGGTGTTTTATGTGCTTCTTTTTGTGATCTTCTTCAAATTTTGGAAACATAAAAACTGTTTTTATTTGTGGTTTCAATGTATTCGGATATATGTTGTTCCACCCACTGCCAATCCAATCGTGGAGTGGGATCCTTAACAAAAGGCAACTCTTGATGACCGTCATCAACAATATTGGTCCTTGCAAATAAAGTACTAATGGGAACGATCATATAAACACGAATGCATAGGATCCCATCTGAACGCTCTAGTGAGGCATGTCTGGGTTAGGGTAGTACTAGGTTGGTGATCCCTTAAGTCTCCTCGTGTTGAAATTTTTTTGCATGAGAAAACACAGTGCATTTGTACCGTCGTAGCTCTTAGCCTGCATAATACGATATGTCGATCAAATCCAATTTGAAAAGCCCTATGTGAGAACCACGACGTGGCAATTCTAAAAAGTATCAATGACTAGTTTTTTACCTCAGATTTTGAGTTCTGAAGCATCTTTTGACTATTTTGTGATTCCCACAAAAATTTTGAACAATTAAATTGTTCATATTTGTGGTTTCAATGTATTTGTCAATCTACCAAAACTGAACCATGAAGTGGGACCCTTAACAATAGGCAAATCTTGATGATCGTCGAAAAAGATATATGCTCTTGCACTTGATATATTAATGGGTGCGATCATACCAACATGAAGGCACTGGATCCTAACATAACTCAGCAATTCATTTTGGTTAGGCGAGAGTAGTACTAGGATGGATGACATTTTGTGTAGTCCTTAGATTACACCTTTTTTCTTTTTCTTTCTTTTTTTTGCATGAAAAAACCCAACGCATACGTAACATCGTAACTCTTAGACCTTAGGGAATTACTTGTCCATCAATTCTGGTTTAGAGAGAATCAGGATGATGAAAAGTAATGTAGTACCATTGGCTTGTTTTTGACCTCAAATTTTTAGTTTTGGTGTCTTATGTGGTTCTTTTTGTGATCTTGTTCAAATTTTGGGAACATAAAACTGTTTTTACTTGTGGATTCAATGTATTCGCATATATGTTCTTCGACCCACTGACAACCAAACACGAATTGGTCCTTGCACCTAAAGTACTAACTGGTACGATCATACAAACACGAATGCATCGGATCCCATTTGAACGCTCTACTGAGGCATGTTTGGGTGAGGGTAGTACTAGGTTGGATGACCCCTTAGAACTCCACGTGTTGAAATTTTTTTGGCATGAGAAAACACAGTGCATTTGTACCATCGTAGCTGTTAGCCTGCATAATACGACATGTCGATCAAATCCAATTTGAAAAGCCCTATGCGAGAACCACGAAACTGGCAATTGTAAAAAGTATCAATGACTAGTTTTTTTACCTCAGATTTTGAGTTCTGAAGCATCTTTTGACTATTTTGTGATTCCCACCAAAATTTTGAACCATTAAACTGTTCATATTTGTGATTTCAATGTATTTGTCATTCTACCCAAAACTGAACCATGAAGTGGGACCCTTAACAATAGGGAAATCTTGATGATCGTCGAAAAAGATATATGCTCTTGCACTTGATATATTAATGGGTGCGATCATACCAACATGAAGGCAATGGATCCTAACATAACTCAGCAATTAATTGTGGTTAGGCAAGAGTAGTACTAGGATGGATGACATTTTGTGTAGTCCTTAGATTACACCTTTTTTCTTTTTCTTTCTTTTTTTTTTGCATGAAATAACCCAACGCATACGTAACATCGTAACTCTTAGACCTTAGGGAATTACTTGTCCATCAATTCTGGTTTAGAAAGCCTCGCGAGAGAACCAGGATGATAAAATGTAATGTAGTACCATTGGCTTGTTTTTGAACTCAAATTTTTAGTTTTGGTGTCTTATGTGGTTCTTTTTGTGATCTTCTTCAAATTTTGGGAACATAAAACTATTTTTACTTGTGGATTCAATGTATTTGGATATACGTTCTTCGACCCACTGCCAACCAGACTGTGGAGTGGGATCCTTAACAAAGGTAACTATTGATTACCGTCAACAACGATATTGGTCCTTGCACCTAAAGTACTAACTAGTACGATCATACAAACACGAATGCATCGGATCCCATCTGAACGCTCTAGTGAGGCATGTTTGGGTGAGTGTAGTACTAGGTTGGATGAACCCTTAGAACTACTCGTGTTGAAATTTTTTTGGCACGAGAAAACACAGTGCATTTGTACCGTCGTAGCTCTTAGCCTGCATAATACGACATGTCGATCAAATCCAATTTGAAAAGCCCTATGCGAGAACCACGAAGTGGCAATTTTAAAAAGTATCAATGACTAGTATTTTTACCTCATATTTTGAGTTCTGAAGCATCTTTTGACTATTTTGTGATTCCCACCAAAGTTTTGAACCATTAAACTGTTCATATTTGTGGTTTCAATGTATTTGTCAATCTACCCAAAACTGAACCATGAAGTGGGACCTTTTACAATAGGCAAATCTTGATGACCGTCGAAAAAGATATATGCTCTAGCACTTTATATATTAATGGGTGCGATCATACCAACATGAAGGCACTGGATCCTCACATAACTCAGCAATTAATTGTGGTTAGGCGAGAGTAGTAATAGGATGGATGACATTTTGTGAAGTCCTCAGATTACACCTTTTTTCTTTTTTTTTTCTTTTTTTTTTTGCATGAAAAAACCCAACGCATACGTAACATCGTAACTTTTTTTATGTGCTTCTTATTGTGATCTTCTTCAAATTTTTGAAACATAAAAACTGTTTTTATTTGTAGTGTCAATGTATTCGGATATATGTTGTTCGACCCACTGCCAATCCAACTGTGGAGTGGGATCCTTATCAAAAGGTAACTCTTGATTACCGTCAACAACGATATTGGTCCTTGCACCTAAAGTACTAATGGGAACGATCATATAAACACGAATGCATGGGATCCCATCTGAACGCTCTAGTGAGGCATGTCTGGGTGAGGGTAGTACTTGGTTGGGTGACCCCTTAAGTCTCCTCGTGTTGAAATTTTTTTGCATGAGAAAACTCAGTGCATTTGTACCATCGTAGCTCTTAGCCTGCATAATACGACATGTCGATCAAATCCAATTTGAAAAGCCCTATGCGAGAACCACGACGTGGCAATTGTAAAAAGTATCAATGACTAGTTTGTTACATCAGATTTTGAGTTCCGAAACATCTTTTGACTATTTTGTGATTCCCACTAAAATTTTGAACAATTCAATTGTTCATATTTGTGGTTTCAATGTATTTGTCAATCTACCCAAAACTGAACCATGAAGTGGGACCCTTTACATTAGGCAAATCTTGACGACCATCGTGAAAGATATATGCTCTAGCACTTGATATATTAATGGGTGCGATCATACCAACATGAAGGCACTGGATCCTCACATAACTCAGCAATTAATTGTGGTTAGGCGAGAGTAGTAATAGGATGGATGACATTTTGTGAAGTCCTCAGATTACACCTTTTTTCTTTTTTTTTCTTTTTTTTTGCATGAAAAAACCCAACGCATATGTAACATCGTAACTCTTAGATCATAGGGAATTACTTGTCCATCAAGTCTGGTTTAGAAAACCTTGAGAGAGAACCAGGATGATGAAAAGTAATGTAGTACCATTGGCTTGTTTTTGACCTCAAATTTTTAGTTTTGGTGTTTTATGTGCTTCTTATTGTGATCTTCTTCAAATTTTGGAAACATAAAAACTGTTTTTATTTGTGGTTTCAATGTATTCGGATATATGTTGTTCGACCCACCGCCAATCCAACCGTGGAGTGGGATCCTTAACAAAAGGTAACTCTTGATGACCGTCATCAACAATATTGGTCCTTGCAAATAAAGTACTAATGGGAACGATCATATAAACACGAATGCATAGGATCCCATCTGAACGCTCTAGTGAGGCATGTCTGGGTGAGGGTAGTACTAGGTTTGGTGATCCCTTAAGTCTCCTCGTGTTGAAATTTTTTTGCATGAGAAAACTCAGTGCATTTGTACCGTCGTAGCTCTTAGCCTGCATAATACGACATGTCGATCAAATCCAATTTGAAAAGCCCTATGCGAGAACCACGACGTGGCAATTCTAAAAAGTATCAATGACTAGTTTGTTACATCAAATTTTGAGTTCCGAAGCATCTTTTGACTATTTTGTGATTCCCACTAAAATTTTGAACAATTCAATTGTTCATATTTGTGGTTTCAATGTATTTGTCAATCTACCCAAAACTGAACCATGAAGTGGGACCCTTTACAATAGGCAAATCTTGACGACCATCGAGAAAGATATATGCTCTAGCACTTGATATATTAATGGGTGCGATCATACCAACATGAAGGCACTGGATCCTCACATAACTCAGCAATTAATTGTGGTTAGGCGAGAGTAGTAATAGGATGGATGACATTTTGTGAAGTCCTCAGATTACACCTTTTTTCTTTTTTTTTTCTTTTTTTTTGCATGAAAAAACCCAACGCATATGTAACATCGTAACTCTTAGACCATAGGGAATTACTTGTCCATCAAGTCTGGTTTAGAAAACCTTGAGAGAGAACCAGGATGATGAAAAGTAATGTAGTACCATTGGCTTGTTTTTGACCTCAAATTTTTAGTTTTGGTGTTTTATGTGCTTCTTTTTGTGATCTTCTTCAAATTTTGGAAACATAAAAACTGTTTTTATTTGTGGTTTCAATGTATTCGGATATATGTTGTTCCACCCACTGCCAATCCAATCGTGGAGTGGGATCCTTAACAAAGGTAACCCTTGATTACCGTCAACAACGATATTGGTCCTTGCACCTAAAGTACTAACTGGTACGATCATACAAACACGAATGCATCGGATCCCATTTGAACGCTCTACTGAGGCATGTTTGGGTGAGGGTAGTACTAGGTTGGATGACCCCTTAGCACTCCTCGTGTTGAAATTTTTTTGGCATGAGAAAACACAGTGCATTTGTACCATCGTAGCTGTTAGCCTGCATAATACGACATGTCGATCAAATCCAATTTGAAAAGCCCTATGCGAGAACCATGAAGTGGCAATTGTAAAAAGTATCAATGACTAGTTTTTTTACCTCAGATTTTGAGTTCTGAAGCATCTTTTGACTATTTTGTGATTCCCACAAAAATGTTGAACAATTAAAGTGTTCATATTTGTGGTTTCAATGTATTTGTCAATCTACCAAAACTGAACCATGAAGTGGGACCCTTAAACAATAGGCAAATCTTGATGATCGTCGAAAAAGATATATGCTCTTGCACTTGATATATTAATGGGTGCGATCATACCAACATGAAGGCACTGGATCCTAACATAACTCAGCAATTCATTGTGGTTAGGCTAGAGTAGTACTAGGATGGATGACATTTTGTGTAGTCCTTAGATTACACCTTTTTTCTTTTTCTTTCTTTTTTTTGCATGAAAAAACCCAACGCATACGTAACATCGTAACTCTTAGACCTTAGGGAATTACTTGTCCATCAATTCTGGTTTAGAAAGCCTCGAGAGAGAATCAGGATGATGAAAAGTAATGTAGTACCATTGGCTTGTTTTTGACCTCAAATTTTTAGTTTTGGTGTCTTATGTGGTTCTTTTTGTGATCTTCTTCAAATTTTGGGAACATAAAACTGTTTTTACTTGTGGATTCAATGTATTCGCATATATGTTCTTCGACCCACTGACAACCAAACCGTGGAGTGGGATCCTTAACAAAGGTAACCCTTGATTATCGTCAACAACGATATTGGTCCTTGCACCTAAAGTACTAACTGGTACGATCATACAAACACGAATGCATCGGATCCCATTTGAACGCTCTACTGAGGCATGTTTGGGTGAGGGTAGTACTAGGTTGGATGACCCCTTAGCACTCCTCGTGTTGAAATTTTTTTGGCATGAGAAAACACAGTGCATTTGTACCATCGTAGCTGTTAGCCTGCATAATACGACATGTCGATCAAATCCAATTTGAAAAGCCCTATGCGAGAACATGAAGTGGCAATTGTAAAAAGTATCAATGACTAGTTTTTTACCTCAGATTTTGAGTTCTGAAGCATCTTTTGACTATTTTGTGATTCCCACAAAAATGTTGAACAATTAAAGTGTTCATATTTGTGGTTTCAATGTATTTGTCAATCTACCAAAACTGAACCATGAAGTGGGACCCTTAACAATAGGCAAATCTTGATGATCATCGAAAAAGATATATGCTCTTGCACTTGATATATTAATGGGTGCGATCATACCAACATGAAGGCACTGGATCCTAACATAACTCAGCAATTCATTGTGGTTAGGCTAGAGTAGTACTAGGATGGATGACATTTTGTGTAGTCCTTAGATTACACCTTTTTTCTTTTTCTTTCTTTTTTTTGCATGAAATAACCCAATGCATACGTAACATCGGTAACTCTTAGACCTTAGGGAATTACTTGTCCATCAATTCTGGTTTAGAAAGCCTCGAGAGAGAATCAGGATGATGAAAAGTAATGTAGTACCATTGGCTTGTTTTTGACCTCAAATTTTTAGTTTTGGTGTCTTATGTGGTTCTTTTTGTGATCTTCTTCAAATTTTGGGAACATAAAACTGTTTTTACTTGTGGATTCAATGTATTCGCATATATGTTCTTCGACCCACTGACAACCAAACCGTGGAGTGGGATCCTTAACAAAGGTAACCCTTGATTATCGTCAACAACGATATTGGTCCTTGCACCTAAAGTACTAACTAGTACGATCATACAAACACGAATGCATCGGATCCCATTTGAACGCTCTACTGAGGCATGTTTGGGTGAGGGTAGTACTAGGTTGGATGACCCCTTAGAAACTCCTCGTGTTGAAATTTTTTTGGCATGAGAAAACACAGTGCATTTGTACCATCGTAGCTGTTAGCCTGCATAATACGACATGTCGATCAAATCCAATTTGAAAAGCCCTATGCGAGAACCACGAAACTGGCAATTGTAAAAAGTATCAATGACTAGTTTTTTTACCTCAGATTTTGAGTTCTGAAGCATCTTTTGACTATTTTGTGATTCCCACCAAAATTTTGAACCATTAAACTGTTCATATTTGTGATTTCAATGTATTTGTCATTCTACCCAAAACTGAACCATGAAGTGGGACCCTTAACAATAGGCAAATCTTGATGATCGTCGAAAAAGATATATGCTCTTGCACTTGATATATTAATGGGTGCGATCATACCAACATGAAGGCACTGGATCCTAACATAACTCAGCAATTAATTGTGGTTAGGCGAGAGTAGTACTAGGATGGATGACATTTTGTGTAGTCCTTAGATTACACCTTTTTTCTTTTTCTTTCTTTTTTTTTTGCATGAAATAACCCAATGCATACGTAACATCGTAACTCTTAGACCTTAGGGAATTACTTCTCCATCAATTCTGGTTTAGAAAGCCTCGCGAGAGAACCAGGATGATAAAATGTAATGTAGAACCATTGGCTTGTTTTTGACCTCAAATTTTTAGTTTTGGTGTCTTATGTGGTTCTTTTTGTGATCTTCTTCAAATTTTGGGAACATAAAACATTTTTTACTTGTGGATTCAATGTATTCGCATATATGTTCTTCGTCCCACTGACAACCAAACCGTGGAGTGGGATCCTTAACAAAGGTAACCCTTGATTATTGTCAACAACGATATTGGTCCTTGCACCTAAAGTACTAACTGGTACGATCATACAAACACGAATGCATCGGATCCCATTTGAACGCTCTACTGAGGCATGTTTGGGTGAGGGTAGTACTAGGTTGGATGACCCCTTAGAACTCCTCGTGTTGAAATTTTTTTGGCATGAGAAAACACAGTGCATTTGTACCATCGTAGCTGTTAGCCTGCATAATACGACATGTCGATCAAATCCAATTTGAAAAGCCCTATGCGAGAACCACGAAACTGGCAATTGTAAAAAGTATCAATGACTAGTTTTTTAACCTCAGATTTTGAGTTCTGAAGCATCTTTTGACTATTTTGTGATTCCCACCAAAATTTTGAACCATTAAACTGTTCATATTTGTGATTTCAATGTATTTGTCATTCTACCCAAAACTGAACCATGAAGTGGGACCCTTAACAATAGGCAAATCTTGATGATCGTCGAAAAAGATATATGCTCTTGCACTTGATATATTAATGGTGCGATCATACCAACATGAAGGCACTGGATCCTAACATAACTCAGCAATTAATTGTGGTTAGGCGAGAGTAGTACTAGGATGGATGACATTTTGTGTAGTCCTTAGATTACACCTTTTTTCTTTTCTTTCTTTTTTTTTTGCATGAAATAACCCAACGCATACGTAACATCGTAACTCTTAGACCTTAGGGAATTACTTCTCCATCAATTCTGGTTTAGAAAGCCTCGCGAGAGAACCAGGATGATAAAATGTAATGTCGTACCATTGGCTTGTTTTTGAACACTCAAATTTTTAGTTTTGGTGTCTTATGTGGTTCTTTTTGTGATCTTCTTCAAATTTTGGGAACATAAAACTATTTTTACTTGTGGATTCAATGTATTTGGATATACGTTCTTCGACCCACTGCCAACCAGACTGTGGAGTGGGATCCTTAACAAAGGTAACTAATTATTACCGTCAACAACGATATTGGTCCTTGCACCTAAAGTATTAACGGGTACGATCATACAAACACGAAAGCATTAGATCCCATTTGAACGCTCTAGTGAGGCATGTTTGGGTGAGGGTAGTACTAGGTTGGATGAACCCTTAGAACTCCTCGTGTTGAAATTTTTTTGGCATGAGAAAACACAGGGCATTTGTACCGTCGTAGCTCTTAGCCTGCATAATACGACATGTCGATCAAATCCAATTTGAAAAGCCCTATGCGAGAACCAGGAAGTGGCAATTGTAAAAAGTATCAATGACTAGTTTTTTTACCTCAGATTTTGAGTTCTGAAGCATCTTTTGACTATTTTGTGATTCCCACCAAAATTTTGAACCATAAAACTGTTCATATTTGTGGTTTCAATGTATTTGTCAATCTACCAAAACTGAACCATGAAGTGGGACACTTAACAAAAGGAAAATCTTGATGATCGTCGAAAAAGATATATGCTCTTGCACTTGATATATTAATGGGTGCGATCATACCAACATGAAGGCACTGGATCCTAACATAACTCAGCAATTCATTGTGGTTAGGCGAGAGTAGTACTAGGATGGATGACATTTTGTTTATTCCTTAGATTACACCTTTTTTCTTTTTCTCTCTTTTTTTTGCATGAAAAAACCCAACGCATACGTAACATCGTAACTCTTAGACCTTAGGGAATTACTTGTCCATCAATTCTGGTTTAGAAAGCCTCGAGACAGAACCAGGATGATGAAAAGTAATGTAGTACCATTGGCTGATTTTTGACCTCAAATTTTTAGTTTTGGTGTCTTATGTGGTTCTTTTTGTGATCTTCTTCAAATTTTGGGAACATAAAACTGTTTTTACTTGTGGATTCAATGTATTCGCATATACGTTCTTCGACCCACTACCAACCAAACCGTGGAGTGGGATCCTTAACAAAGGTAACCCTTGATTACCGTCAACAACGATATTGGTCCTTGCACCTAAAGTACTAACTGGTACGATCATACAAACACGAATGCATCGGATCCCATTTGAACGCTCTACTGAGGCATGTTTGGGTGAGGGTAGTACTAGGTTGGATGACCCCTTAGAACTCCTCGTGTTGAAATTTTTTTGGCATGAGAAAACACAGTGCATTCGTACCATCGTAGCTCTTAGCCTGCATAATACGACATGTCGATCAAATCCAATTTGAAAACCCCTATGCGAGAACCACGTAGTGGCAATTGTAAAAAGTATCAATGACTAGTTTTTTTACCTCAGATTTTTAGTTCCGAAGCATCTTTTGAGTATTTTGTGATTCCCACCAAAATTTTGAACCATTAAACTGTTCATATTTGTGGTTTCAATGTATTTGTCAATCTACCAAAACTGAACCATGAAGTGGGACCCTTAACAATAGGCAAATCTTGATGATCGTCGAAAAAGATATATGCTCTTGCACTTGATATATTAATGGGTGCGATCATACCAACATGAAGGCACTGGATCCTAACATAACTCAGCAATTCATTGTGGTTAGGCTAGAGTAGTACTAGGATGGATGACATTTTGTGTAGTCCTTAGATTACACCTTTTTTCTTTTTCTTTCTTTTTTTTGCATGAAAAAACCCAACGCATACGTAACATCGTAACTCTTAGACCTTAGGGAATTACTTGTCCATCAATTCTGGTTTAGAAAGCCTCGAGAGAGAATCAGGATGATGAAAAGTAATGTAGTACCATTGGCTTGTTTTTGACCTCAAATTTTTAGTTTTGGTGTCTTATGTGGTTCTTTTTGTGATCTTCTTCAAATTTTGGGAACATAAAACTGTTTTTACTTGTGGATTCAATGTATTCGCATATATGTTCTTCGACCCACTGACAACCAAACCGTGGAGTGGGATCCTTAACAAAGGTAACCCTTGATTATCGTCAACAACGATATTGGTCCTTGCACCTAAAGTACTAACTAGTACGATCATACAAACACGAATGCATCGGATCCCATTTGAACGCTCTACTGAGGCATGTTTGGGTGAGGGTAGTACTAGGTTGGATGACCCCTTAGAACTCCTCGTGTTGAAATTTTTTTGGCATGAGAAAACACAGTGCATTTGTACCATCGTAGCTGTTAGCCTGCATAATACGACATGTCGATCAAATCCAATTTGAAAAGCCCTATGCGAGAACCACGAAACTGGCAATTGTAAAAAGTATCAATGACTAGTTTTTTTACCTCAGATTTTGAGTTCTGAAGCATCTTTTGACTATTTTGTGATTCCCACCAAAATTTTGAACCATTAAACTGTTCATATTTGTGATTTCAATGTATTTGTCATTCTACCCAAAACTGAACCATGAAGTGGGACCCTTAACAATAGGCAAATCTTGATGATCGTCGAAAAAGATATATGCTCTTGCACTTGATATATTAATGGGTGCGATCATACCAACATGAAGGCACTGGATCCTAACATAACTCAGCAATTAATTGTGGTTAGGCGAGAGTAGTACTAGGATGGATGACATTTTGTGTAGTCCTTAGATTACACCTTTTTTCTTTTTCTTTCTTTTTTTTTTGCATGAAATAACCCAATGCATACGTAACATCGTAACTCTTAGACCTTAGGGAATTACTTCTCCATCAATTCTGGTTTAGAAAGCCTCGCGAGAGAACCAGGATGATAAAATGTAATGTAGTACCATTGGCTTGTTTTTGACCTCAAATTTTTAGTTTTGGTGTCTTATGTGGTTCTTTTTGTGATCTTCTTCAAATTTTGGGAACATAAAACATTTTTTACTTGTGGATTCAATGTATTCGCATATATGTTCTTCGACCCACTGACAACCAAACCGTGGAGTGGGATCCTTAACAAAGGTAACCCTTGATTATCGTCAACAACGATATTGGTCCTTGCACCTAAAGTACTAACTGGTACGATCATACAAACACGAATGCATCGGATCCCATTTGAACGCTCTACTGAGGCATGTTTGGGTGAGGGTAGTACTAGGTTGGATGACCCCTTAGAACTCCTCGTGTTGAAATTTTTTTGGCATGAGAAAACATAGTGCATTTGTACCGTCGTAGCTCTTAGCCTGCATAATACGACATGTCGATCAAATCCAATTTGAAAAGCCCTATGCGAGAACCAGGAAGTGGCAATTGTAAAAAGTATCAATGACTAGTTTTTTTACCTCAGATTTTGAGTTCTGAAGCATCTTTTGACTATTTTGTGATTCCCACCAAAATTTTGAACCATAAAACTGTTCATATTTGTGGTTTCAATGTATTTGTCAATCTACCAAAACTGAACCATGAAGTGGGACACTTAACAAAAGGAAAATCTTGATGATCGTCGAAAAAGATATATGCTCTTGCACTTGATATATTAATGGGTGCGATCATACCAACATGAAGGCACTGGATCCTAACATAACTCAGCAATTCATTGTGGTTAGGCGAGAGTAGTACTAGGATGGATGACATTTTGTTTATTCCTTAGATTACACCTTTTTTCTTTTTCTCTCTTTTTTTTGCATGAAAAAACCCAACGCATACGTAACATCGTAACTCTTAGACCTTAGGAAATTACTTGTCCATCAATTCTGGTTTAGAAAGCCTCGAGACAGAACCAGGATGATGAAAAGTAATGTAGTACCATTGGCTGATTTTTGACCTCAAATTTTTAGTTTTGGTGTCTTATGTGGTTCTTTTTGTGATCTTCTTCAAATTTTGGGAACATAAAACTGTTTTTACTTGTGGATTCAATGTATTCGCATATACGTTCTTCGACCCACTACCAACCAAACCGTGGAGTGGGATCCTTAACAAAGGTAACCCTTGATTACCGTCAACAACGATATTGGTCCTTGCACCTAAAGTACTAACTGGTACGATCATACAAACACGAATGCATCGGATCCCATTTGAACGCTCTACTGAGGCATGTTTGGGTGAGGGTAGTACTAGGTTGGATGACCCCTTAGAACTCCTCGTGTTGAAATTTTTTTGGCATGAGAAAACACAGTGCATTCGTACCATCGTAGCTCTTAGCCTGCATAATACGACATGTCGAGCAAATCCAATTTGAAAACCCCTATGCGAGAACCACGTAGTGGCAATTGTAAAAAGTATCAATGACTAGTTTTTTTACCTCAGATTTTTAGTTCCGGAGCATCTTTTGAGTATTTTGTGATTCCCACCAAAATTTTGAACCATTAAACTGTTCATATTTGTGGTTTCAATGTATTTGTCAATCTACCAAAACTGAACCATGAAGTGGGACCCTTAACAATAGGCAAATCTTGATGATCGTCGAAAAAGATATATGCTCTTGCACTTGATATATTAATGGGTGCGATCATACCAACATGAAGGCACTGGATCCTAACATAACTCAGCAATTCATTGTGGTTAGGCTAGAGTAGTACTAGGATGGATGACATTTTGTGTAGTCCTTAGATTACACCTTTTTTCTTTTTCTTTCTTTTTTTTGCATGAAAAAACCCAACGCATACGTAACATCGTAACTCTTAGACCTTAGGGAATTACTTGTCCATCAATTCTGGTTTAGAAAGCCTCGAGAGAGAATCAGGATGATGAAAAGTAATGTAGTACCATTGGCTTGTTTTTGACCTCAAATTTTTAGTTTTGGTGTCTTATGTGGTTCTTTTTGTGATCTTCTTCAAATTTTGGGAACATAAAACTGTTTTTACTTGTGGATTAAATGTATTCGCATATATGTTCTTCGACCCACTGACAACCAAACCGTGGAGTGGGATCCTTAACAAAGGTAACCCTTGATTATCGTCAACAACGATATTGGTCCTTGCACCTAAAGTACTAACTAGTACGATCATACAAACACGAATGCATCGGATCCCATTTGAACGCTCTACTGAGGCATGTTTGGGTGAGGGTAGTACTAGGTTGGATGACCCCTTAGAACTCCTCGTGTTGAAATTTTTTTGGCATGAGAAAACACAGTGCATTTGTACCATCGTAGCTGTTAGCCTGCATAATACGACATGTCGATCAAATCCAATTTGAAAAGCCCTATGCGAGAACCACGAAACTGGCAATTGTAAAAAGTATCAATGACTAGTTTTTTTACCTCAGATTTTGAGTTCTGAAGCATCTTTTGACTATTTTGTGATTCCCACCAAAATTTTGAACCATTAAACTGTTCATATTTGTGATTTCAATGTATTTGTCATTCTACCCAAAACTGAACCATGAAGTGGGACCCTTAACAATAGGCAAATCTTGATGATCGTCGAAAAAGATATATGCTCTTGCACTTGATATATTAATGGGTGCGATCATACCAACATGAAGGCACTGGATCCTAACATAACTCAGCAATTAATTGTGGTTAGGCGAGAGTAGTACTAGGATGGATGACATTTTGTGTAGTCCTTAGATTACACCTTTTTTCTTTTTCTTTCTTTTTTTTTTGCATGAAATAACCCAATGCATACGTAACATCGTAACTCTTAGACCTTAGGGAATTACTTCTCCATCAATTCTGGTTTAGAAAGCCTCGCGAGAGAACCAGGATGATAAAATGTAATGTAGTACCATTGGCTTGTTTTTGACCTCAAATTTTTAGTTTTGGTGTCTTATGTGGTTCTTTTTGTGATCTTCTTCAAATTTTGGGAACATAAAACATTTTTTACTTGTGGATTCAATGTATTCGCATATATGTTCTTCGACCCACTGACAACCAAACCGTGGAGTGGGATCCTTAACAAAGGTAACCCTTGATTATCGTCAACAACGATATTGGTCCTTGCACCTAAAGTACTAACTGGTACGATCATACAAACACGAATGCATCGGATCCCATTTGAACGGTCTACTGAGGCATGTTTGGGTGAGGGTAGTACTAGGTTGGATGACCCCTTAGAACTCCTCGTGTTGAAATTTTTTTGGCATGAGAAAACACAGTGCATTCGTACCATCGTAGCTCTTAGCCTGCATAATACGACATGTCGATCAAATCCAATTTGAAAAGCCCTATGCGAGAACCACGAAACTGGCAATTGTAAAAAGTATCAATGACTAGTTTTTTTACCTCAGATTTTGAGTTCTGAAGCATCTTTTGACTATTTTGTGATTCCCACCAAAATTTTGAACCATTAAACTGTTCATATTTGTGATTTCAATGTATTTGTCATTCTACCCAAAACTGAACCATGAAGTGGGACCCTTAACAATAGGCAAATCTTGATGATCGTCGAAAAAGATATATGCTCTTGCACTTGATATATTAATGGGTGCGATCATACCAACATGAAGGCACTGGATCCTAACATAACTCAGCAATTAATTGTGGTTAGGCGAGAGTAGTACTAGGATGGATGACATTTTGTGTAGTCCTTAGATTACACCTTTTTTCTTTTTCTTTCTTTTTTTTTGCATGAAATAACCCAACGCATACGTAACATCGTAACTCTTAGACCTTAGGGAATTACTTCTCCATCAATTCTGGTTTAGAAAGCCTCGCGAAAGAACCAGGATGATAAAATGTAATGTCGTACCATTGGCTTGTTTTTGAACTCAAATTTTTAGTTTTGGTGTCTTATGTGGTTCTTTTTGTGATCTTCTTCAAATTTTGGGAACATAAAACTATTTTTACTTGTGGATTCAATGTATTTGGATATACGTTCTTCGACCCACTGCCAACCAGACTGTGGAGTGGGATCCTTAACAAAGGTAACTATTGATTACCGTCAACAACGATATTGGTCCTTGCACCTAAAGTATTAACGGGTACGATCATACAAACACGAAAGCATTAGATCCCATTTGAACGCTCTAGTGAGGCATGTTTGGGTGAGGGTAGTACTAGGTTGGATGAACCCTTAGAACTCCTCGTGTTGAAATTTTTTTGGCATGAGAAAACACAGGGCATTTGTACCGTCGTAGCTCTTAGCCTGCATAATACGACATGTCGATCAAATCCAATTTGAAAAGCCCTATGCGAGAACCAGGAAGTGGCAATTGTAAAAAGTATCAATGACTAGTTTTTTTACCTCAGATTTTGAGTTCTGAAGCATCTTTTGACTATTTTGTGATTCCCACCAAAATTTTGAACCATAAAACTGTTCATATTTGTGGTTTCAATGTATTTGTCAATCTACCAAAACTGAACCATGAAGTGGGACACTTAACAAAAGGAAAATCTTGATGATCGTCGAAAAAGATATATGCTCTTGCACTTGATATATTAATGGGTGCGATCATACCAACATGAAGGCACTGGATCCTAACATAACTCAGCAATTCATTGTGGTTAGGCGAGAGTAGTACTAGGATGGATGACATTTTGTTTATTCCTTAGATTACACCTTTTTTCTTTTTCTCTCTTTTTTTTGCATGAAAAACCCAACGCATACGTAACATCGTAACTCTTAGACCTTAGGGAATTACTTGTCCATCAATTCTGGTTTAGAAAGCCTCGAGACAGAACCAGGATGATGAAAAGTAATGTAGTACCATTGGCTGATTTTTGACCTCAAATTTTTAGTTTTGGTGTCTTATGTGGTTCTTTTTGTGATCTTCTTCAAATTTTGGGAACATAAAACTGTTTTTACTTGTGGATTCAATGTATTCGCATATACGTTCTTCGACCCACTACCAACCAAACCGTGGAGTGGGATCCTTAACAAAGGTAACCCTTGATTACCGTCAACAACGATATTGGTCCTTGCACCTAAAGTACTAACTGGTACGATCATACAAACACGAATGGATCGGATCCCATTTGAACGCTCTACTGAGGCATGTTTGGGTGAGGGTAGTACTAGGTTGGATGACCCCTTAGAACTCCTCGTGTTGAAATTTTTTTGGCATGAGAAAACACAGTGCATTCGTACCATCGTAGCTCTTAGCCTGCATAATACGACATGTCGATCAAATCCAATTTGAAAACCCCTATGCGAGAACCACGTAGTGGCAATTGTAAAAAGTATCAATGACTAGTTTTTTTACCTCAGATTTTGAGTTCTGAAGCATCTTTTGAGTATTTTGTGATTCCCACCAAAATTTTGAACCATTAAACTGTTCATATTTGTGTTTTCAATGTATTTGTCAATCTACCCAAAACTGAACCATTAAGTGGGACCCTTTACAATAGGCAAATCTTGATGATCGTCGAAAAAGATATATGCTCTTGCACTTGATATATTCATGGGTGCGATCATACCAACATGAAGGCACTGGATCCTAACATAACTCAGCAATTCATTGTGTTTAGGCGAGAGTAGTACTAGGATGGATGACATTTTGTTTATTCCTTAGATTACACCTTTTTTCTTTTTCTTTCTTTTTTTTTGAATGAAAAAACCCAACGCATACGTAACATCGTAACTCTTAGACCTTAGGGAATTACTTGTCCATCAATTCTGGTTTAGAAAGCCTCGAGACAGAACCAGGATGATGAAAAGTAATGTAGTACCATTGGCTGATTTTTGACCTCAAATTTTTAGTTTTGGTGTCTTATGTGGTTCTTTTTGTGATCTTCTTCAAATTTTGGGAACATAAAACTGTTTTTACTTGTGGATTCAATGTATTCGCATATACGTTCTTCGACCCACTGCCAACCAAACCGTGGAGTGGGATCCTTAACAAAGGTAACCCTTGATTACCGTCAACAAGGATATTGGTCCTTGCACCTAAAGTACTAACAGGTACGATCATACAAACACGAATGCATCGGATCCCATTTGAACGCTCTACTGAGGCATGTTTGGGTGAGGGTAGTACTAGGTTGGATGACCCCTTAGAACTCCTCGTGTTGAAATTTTTTTGGCATGAGAAAACACAGTGCATTTGTACCGTCGTAGCTCTTAGCCTGCATAATACGACATGTCGATCAAATCCAATTTGAAAAGCCCTATGCGAGAACCACAAAAGTGGCAATTGAAAAAAGTATCAATGACTAGTTTTTTTACCTCAGATTTTGAGTTCCGAAGCATCTTTTGAGTATTTTGTGATTCCCACCAAAATTTTGAACCATTAAACTGTTCATATTTGTGGTTTCAATGTATTTGTCAATCTACCCAAAACTGAACCATTAAGTGGGACCCTTTACAATAGGCAAATCTTGATGACCGTCGAAAAAGATATATGCTCTTGCACTTGATATATTAATGGGTGCGATCATACCAACATGAAGGCACTGGATCCTAACATAACTCAGCAATTCATTGTGGTTAGGCGAGAGTAGTACTAGGATGGATGACATTTTGTTTATTCCTTAGATTACACCTTTTTTCTTTTTCTTTCTTTTTTTTGCATGAAAAAACCCAACGCATACGTAACATCGTAACTCTTAGACCTTAGGGAATTACTTGTCCATCAATTCTGGTTTAGAAAGCCTAGAGAGAGAACCAGGATGATGAAAAGTAATGTAGTACCATTGGCTGATTTTTTACCTCAAATTTTTAGTTTTGGTGTCTTATGTGGTTCTTTTGTGATCTTCTTCAAATTTTGGGAACATAAAACTGTTTTTACTTGTGGTTTCAATGTATTCGGATATATGTTGTTCGACCCACTGCCTACTCATCCGTGGAGTGGGATCCTTAACAAAAGGTAACTCTTGATGACAGTCATCAACAATATTGGTCCTTGCACATAAAGTACTAATGGGAACGATCATATAAACACAAATGCATGTGATCCCATCTGAACGCTCTAGTGAGGCATGTCTGGGTGAGGGTAGTACTAGGTTGGGTGACCCTTTAAGTCTCCTCGTGTTGAAATTTTTTTGCATGAGAAAACACAGTGCATTTGTACCGTCGTAGCTCTTAGCCTGCATAATACGACATGTCGATCAAATCCAATTTGAAAAGCCCTATGCGAGAACCACGACGTGGCAATTCTAAAAAGTATCAATGACTAGTTTTTTACCTCAGATTTTGAGTTCTGAAGCATCTTTTGACTATTTTGTGATTCCCACAAAAATTTTGAACAATTCAATTGTTCATATTTGTGGTTTCAATGTATTTGTCAATCTACCAAAACTGAACCATGAAGTGGGACCCTTAACAATAGGCAAATCTTGATGATCGTCGAAAAAGATATATGCTCTTGCACTTGATATATTAATGGGTGCGATCATACCAACATGAAGGCACTGGATCCTAACATAACTCAGCAATTCATTGTGGTTAGGCGAGAGTAGTACTAGGATGGATGACATTTTGTTTATTCCTTAGATTACACCTTTTTTCTTTTTCTTTCTTTTTTTTTGCATGAAAAAACCCAACGCATACGTAACATCGTAACTCTTAGACCTTAGGGAATTACTTGTCCATCAATTCTGGTTTAGAAAGCCTCGAGAGAGAACCAGGATGATTGAAATGTAATGTAGTACCATTGGCTTGTTTTTGAACTCAAATTTTTAGTTTTGGTGTCTTATGTGGTTCTTTTTGTGATCTTCTTCAAATTTTGGGAACATAAAATTGTTTTTACTTGTGGATTCAATGTATTCGGATATACGTTCTTCGACCCACTGCCAACCAAACCGTGGAGTGGGATCCTTAACAAAGGTAACCCTTGAATACCGTCAACAACGATATTGGTCCTTGCACCTAAAGTACTAACGGGTACGATCATACAAACACGAATGCATTAGATCCCATTTGAACGCTCTAGTGAGGCATGTTTGGTTGAGGGTAGTACTAGGTTTTTTACCTCAGATTTTGAGTTCCGAAGCATGTTTTGAGTATTTTGTGATTCCCACCAAAATTTTGAACCATAAACCTGTTCATATTTATGGTTTCAATGTATTTGTCAATCTACCAAAACTGAACCATGAAGTGGGACCCTTAACAATAGGCAAATCTTGATGATCGTCGAAAAAGATATATGCTCTTGCACTTGATATATTAATGGGTGCGATCATACCAACACGAAGGCACTGGATCCTAACATAACTCAGCAATTCATTGTGTTTAGGCGAGAGTAGTACTAGGACGGATGACATTTTGTTTATTCCTTAGATTACACCTTTTTTCTTTTTCTTTCTTTTTTTTGCATGAAAAAACCCAACGCATACGTAACATCGTAACTCTTAGACCTTAGGGAATTACTTGTCCATCAATTCTGGTTTAGAAAGCCTCGAGACAGAACAAGGATGATGAAAAGTAATGTAGTACCATTGGCTGATTTTTGACCTCAAATTTTTAGTTTTGGTGTCTTATGTGGTTCTTTTTGTGATCTTCTTCAAATTTTGGGAACATAAAACTGTTTTTACTTGTGGATTCAATGTATTCGCATATACGTTCTTCGACCCACTGCCAACCAAACCGTGGAGTGGGATCCTTAACAAAGGTAACCCTTGATTACCGTCAACAACGATATTGGTCCTTGCACCTAAAGTACTAACTGGTAAGATCATACAAACACGAATGCATCGGATCCCATTTGAACGCTCTACTGAGGCATGTTTGGGTGAGGGTAGTACTAGGTTGGATGACCCCTTAGAACTCCTCGTGTTGAAATTTTTTTGGCATGAGAAAACACAGTGCATTTGTACCATCGTAGCTCTTAACATGCATAATACGACATGTCGATCAAATCCAATTTGAAAAGCCCTATGCGAGAACCACGTAGTGGCAATTGTAAAAAGTATCAATGACTAGTTTTTTTACCTCAGATTTTGAGTTCTGAAGCATCTTTTGAGTATTTTGTGATTCCCACAAAAATTTTGAACCATTAAACTGTTCATATTTGTGGTTTCAATGTATTTGTCAATCTACCCAAAACTGAACCATGAAGTGGGACCCTTTACAATAGGCAAATCTTGATGATCGTCGAAAAAGATATATGCTCTTGCACTTGATATATTAATGGGTGCGATCATACCAACACGAAGGCACTGGATCCTAACATAACTCAGCAATTCATTGTGTTTAGGCGAGAGTAGTACTAGGACGGATGACATTTTGTTTATTCCTTAGATTACACCTTTTTTCTTTTTCTTTCTTTTTTTTGCATGAAAAAACCCAACGCATACGTAACATCGTAACTCTTAGACCTTAGGGAATTACTTGTCCATCAATTCTGGTTTAGAAAGCCTCGAGACAGAACAAGGATGATGAAAAGTAATGTAGTACCATTGGCTGATTTTTGACCTCAAATTTTTAGTTTTGGTGTCTTATGTGGTTCTTTTTGTGATCTTCTTCAAATTTTGGGAACATAAAACTGTTTTTACTTGTGGATTCAATGTATTCGCATATACGTTCTTCGACCCACTGCCAACCAAACCGTGGAGTGGGATCCTTAACAAAGGTAACCCTTGATTACCGTCAACAACGATATTGGTCCTTGCACCTAAAGTACTAACTGGTAAGATCATACAAACACGAATGCATCGGATCCCATTTGAACGCTCTACTGAGGCATGTTTGGGTGAGGGTAGTACTAGGTTGGATGACCCCTTAGAACTCCTCGTGTTGAAATTTTTTTGGCATGAGAAAACACAGTGCATTTGTACCATCGTAGCTCTTAACATGCATAATACGACATGTCGATCAAATCCAATTTGAAAAGCCCTATGCGAGAACCACGTAGTGGCAATTGTAAAAAGTATCAATGACTAGTTTTTTTACCTCAGATTTTGAGTTCTGAAGCATCTTTTGAGTATTTTGTGATTCCCACAAAAATTTTGAACCATTAAACTGTTCATATTTGTGGTTTCAATGTATTTGTCAATCTACCCAAAACTGAACCATGAAGTGGGACCCTTTACAATAGGCAAATCTTGATGATCGTCGAAAAAGATATATGCTCTTGCACTTGATATATTAATGGGTGCGATCATACCAACACGAAGGCACTGGATCCTAACATAACTCAGCAATTCATTGTGTTTAGGCGAGAGTAGTACTAGGATGGATGACATTTTGTTTATTCCTTAGATTACACCTTTTTTCTTTTTCTTTCTTTTTTTTTGCATGAAAAAACCCAACGCATACGTAACATCGTAACTATTAGACCTTAGGGAATTACTTGTCCATCAATTCTTGTTTAGAAAGCCTCGAGAGAGAATCAAGATGATTGAAATGTAATGTAGTACCATTGGCTTGTTTTTGAACTCAAATTTTTAGTTTTGGTGTCTTATGTGGTTCTTTTTGTGATCTTCTTCAAATTTTGGGAACATAAAACTGTTTTTACTTGTGGATTCAATGTATTCGGATATACGTTCTTCGACCCACTACCAACCAAACCGTGGAGTGGGATCCTTAACAAAGGTAACCCTTGATTACCGTCAACAACGATATTGGTCCTTGCACCTAAAGTACTAACGGGTACGATCATACAAACACGAATGCATTAGATCCCATTTGAACGCTCTAGTGAGGCATGTTTGGGTGAGGGTAGTACTAGGTTGGATGACCCCTTAGAACTCCTCGTGTTGAAATTTTTTTGGCATGAGAAAACACAGTGCATTTGTGCCGTCGTAGCTCTTAGCCTGCATAATACGACATGTCGATCAAATCCAATTTGAAAAGCCCTATGCAAGAACCAGGAAGTGGCAATTTTAAAAAGTATCAATGACTAGTTTTTTTACCTCAGATTTTGAGTTCCGAAGCATGTTTTGACTATTTTGTGATTCCCACCAAAATTTTGAACCATAAAACTGTTCATATTTATGGTTTCAATGTATTTGTCAATCTACCAAAACTGAACCATGAAGTGGGACCCTTAACAATAGGCAAATCTTGATGATCGTCGAAAAACATATATGCTCTTGCACTTGATATATTAATGGGTGCGATCATACCAACATGAAGGCACTGGATCCTAACATAACTCAGCAATTCATTGTGGTTAGGCGAGAGTAGTACTAGGATGGATGACATTTTGTTTATTCCTTAGATTACACCTTTTTTCTTTTTCTTTCTTTTTTTTGCATGAAAAAACCCAACGCATACGTAACATCGTAACTCTTAGACCTTAAGGAATTACTTGTCCATCAATTCTTGTTTAAAAAGCCTCGAGAGAGAACCAGGATGATGAAAAGTAATGTAGTACCATTGGCTGATTTTTTACCTCAAATTTTTAGTTTTGGTGTCTTATGTGGTTCTTTTGTGATCTTCTTCAAATTTTGGGAACATAAAACTGTTTTTACTTGTGGTTTCAATGTATTCGGATATATGTTGTTCGACCCACTGCCTACTCATCCGTGGAGTGGGATCCTTAACAAAAGGTAACTCTTGATGACAGTCATCAACAATATTGGTCCTTGCACATAAAGTACTAATGGGAACGATCATATAAACACGAATGCATGTGATCCCATCTGAACGCTCTAGTGAGGCATGTCTGGGTGAGGGTAGTACTAGGTTGGGTGACCCTTTAAGTCTCCTCGTGTTGAAATTTTTTTGCATGAGAAAACACAGTGCATTTGTACCGTCGTAGCTCTTAGCCTGCATAATACGACATGTCGATCAAATCCAATTTGAAAAGCCCTATGCGAGAACCACGACGTGGCAATTCTATAAAGTATCAATGACTAGTTTTTTACCTCAGATTTTGAGTTCTGAAGCATCTTTTGACTATTTTGTGATTCCCACAAAAATTTTGAACAATTCAATTGTTCATATTTGTGGTTTCAATGTATTTGTCAATCTACCAAAACTGAACCATGAAGTGGGACCCTTAACAATAGGCAAATCTTGATGATCGTCGAAAAAGATATATGCTCTTGCACTTGATATATTAATGGGTGCGATCATACCAACATGAAGGCACTGGATCCTAACATAACTCAGCAATTCATTGTGGTTAGGCGAGAGTAGTACTAGGATGGATGACATTTTGTTTATTCCTTAGATTACACCTTTTTTCTTTTTCTTTCTTTTTTTTTGCATGAAAAAACCCAACGCATACGTAACATCGTAACTCTTAGACCTTAGGGAATTACTTGTCCATCAATTCTGGTTTAGAAAGCCTCGAGAGAGAACCAGGATGATTGAAATGTAATGTAGTACCATTGGCTTGTTTTTGAACTCAAATTTTTAGTTTTGGTGTCTTATGTGGTTCTTTTTGTGATCTTCTTCAAATTTTGGGAACATAAAACTGTTTTTACTTGTGGATTCAATGTATTCGGATATACGTTCTTCGACCCACTGCCAACCAAACCGTGGAGTGGGATCCTTAACAAAGGTAACCCTTGAATACCGTCAACAACGATATTGGTCCTTGCACCTAAAGAACTAACGGGTACGATCATACAAACACGAATGCATTAGATCCCATTTGAACGCTCTAGTGAGGCATGTTTGGTTGAGGGTAGTACTAGGTTGGATGACCCCTTAGAACTCCTCATGTTGAAATTTTTTTGGCATGAGAAAACACAGTGCATTTGTGCCGTCGTAGCTCTTAGCCTGCATAATACGACATGTCGATCGAATCCAATTTGAAAAGCCCTATGCGAGAACCAGGAAGTGGCAATTGTAAAAAGTATCAATGACTAGTTTTTTTACCTCAGATTTTGAGTTCTGAAGCATGTTTTGACTATTTTGTGATTCCCACCAAAATTTTGAACCATAAACCTGTTCATATTTATGGTTTCAATGTATTTGTCAATCTACCAAAACTGAACCATGAAGTGGGACCCTTAACAATAGGCAAATCTTGATGATCGTCGAAAAACATATATGCTCTTGCACTTGATATATTAATGGGTGCGACCATACCAACATGAAGGCACTGGATCCTAACATAACTCAGCAATTCATTGTGGTTAGGCGAGAGTAGTACTAGGATGGATGACATTTTGTTTATTCCTTATATTACACCTTTTTTCTTTTTCTTTCTTTTTTTTTGCATGAAAAAACCCAACGCATACGTAACATCGTAACTCTTAGACCTTAGGGAATTACTTGTCCATCAATTCTGGTTTAAAAAGCCTCGAGAGAGAACCAGGATGATGAAAAGTAATATAGTACCATTGGCTGATTTTTTACCTCAAATTTTTAGTATTGGTGTCTTATGTGGTTCTTTTTGTGATCTTCTTCAAATTTTGGGAACATAAAACTGTTTTTACTTGTGGATTCAATGTATTCAGATATACGTTCTTCGACCCACTGCCAACCAAACCGTGGAGTGGGATCCTTAACAAAGGTAACCCTTGATTACCGTCAACAACGATATTGGTCCTTGCACCTAAAGTATTAACTGGTACGATCATACAAACACGAATGCATCGGATCCCATTTGAACGCTCTAGTGAGGCATGTTTGGGTGAGGGTAGTACTAGGTTGGATGACCCCTTAGAACTCCTCGTGTTGAAATTTTTTTGGCATGAGAGTGCATTTGTACCGTCGTAGCTCTTAGCCTGCATAATACGACATGTCGATCAAATCCAATTTGAAAAGCCCTATGCGAGCACCACGACGTGGCAATTCTAAAAAGTATCAATGACTAGTTTTTTACCTCAGATTTTGAGTTCTGAAGCATCTTTTGACTATTTTGTGATTCCCACAAAAATTTTGAACAATTCAATTGTTCATATTTGTGGTTTCAATGTATTTGTCAATCTACCAAAACTGAACCATGAAGTGGGACCCTTAACAATAGGCAAATCTTGATGATCGTCGAAAAAGATATATGCTCTTGCACTTGATATATTAATGGGTGCGATCATACCAACATGAAGGCACTAGATCCTAACATAACTCAGCAATTCATTGTGGTTAGGCGAGAGTAGTACTAGGATGGATGACATTTTGTTTATTCCTTAGATTACACTTTTTTTCTTTTTCTTTCTTTTTTTTTGTATGAAAAAACCCAACGAATACGTAACATCGTAACTCTTAGACCTTAGGGAATTACTTGTCCATCAATTCTGGTTTAGAAAGCCTCGAGAGAGAACCAGGATGATTGAAATGTAATGTAGTACCATTGGCTTGTTTTTGAACTCAAATTTTTAGTTTTGGTGTCTTATGTGGTTCTTTTTGTGATCTTCTTCAAATTTTGGGAACATAAAACTGTTTTTACTTGTGGATTCAATGTATTCGGATATACGTTCTTCGACCCACTGCCAACCAAACCGTGGAGTGGGATCCTTAACAAAGGTAACCCTTGATTACCGTCAACAACGATATTGGTCCTTGCACCTAAAGTACTAACTGGTACGATCATACAAACACGAATGCATCGGATCCCATTTGAACGCTCTAGTGAGGCATGTTTGGGTGAGGGTAGGAATAGGTTGGATGACCCCTTAGAACTCCTCGTGTTGAAATTCTTTTGGCATGAGAAAACATAGTGCATTTGTACCGTCGTAGCTCTTAGCCTGCATAATACGACATGTCGATCAAATCCAATTTGAAAAGCCCTATGCGAGAACCACGAAGTGGCAATTCTAAAAAGTATCAATGACTAGTTTTTTTACCTCAGATTTTGAGTTCCGAAGCATCTTTTGAGTATTTTGTGATTCCCACCAATATTTTGAACCATTAAACTGTTCATATTTGTGGTTTCAATGTATTTGCCAATCTACCCAAAACTGAACCATGAAGTGGGACCCTTAACAATAGGAAAATCTTGATGATCGTCGAAAAAGATATATGCTCTTGCACTTGATATATTAATGGGTGCGATCATACCAACATGAAGACACTGGATCCTAACATAACTCAGCCAATTAATTGTGGTTAGGCGAGAGTACTACTAGGATGGATGACATTTTGTGAAATCCTCATATTACACCTTTTTCTTTTTTTATGTTTTTTTTTGCATCAAAAAACCCAACGCATATGTAACATCGTAACTCTTAGACCTTAGGGAATTACTTGTCCATCAAGTCTGGTTTAGAAAGCCTCGAGAGAGAACCAGGATGATGAAATGTAATGTAGTACCATTGGCTTGTTTTATGACCTAAAATTTTTAGTTTTGGTGTCTTAGGTGGTTTTTTTTGTGATCTTCTTCAAATTTTGGGAACATAAAACTGTTTTTAGTTGTGGTTTCAATGTATTCGGATATATGTTGTTCGACCCCACTGCCAACCCAACCGTGGAGTGGGATCCTTAACAAAAGGTAACTCTATGATGACCGTCATCAACAATATTGGTCCTTGCACATAAAGTACTAATGGGAACGATCATATAGACACGAATGCATGGGATCCCATCTGAACGCTCTAGTGAGGCATGTCTGGGTGAGGGTAGTACTAGGTTGGGTGACCCCCTTAAGTCTCCTCGTGTTGAAATTTTTTTGCATGAGAAAACACAGTGCATTTGTACCGTCGTAGCTCTTAGCCTGCATAATACGACATGTCGATCAAATCCAATTTGAAAAGCCCTATGCGAGAACCACGACGTGGCAATTCTAAAAAGTATCAATGACTAGTTTTTTACCTCAGATTTTGACTTCTGAAGCATCTTTTGACTATTTTGTGATTCCCACAAAAATTTTGAACAATTCAATTGTTCATATTTGTGGTTTCAATGTATTTGTCAATCTACCAAAACTGAACCATGAAGTGGGACCCTTAACAATAGGCAAATCTTGATGATCGTCGAAAAAGATATATGTTCTTGCACTTGATATATTAATGGGTGCGATCATACCAACATGAAGGCACTGGATCCTAACATAACTCAGCAATTCATTGTGTTTAGGCGAGAGTAGTACTAGGACGGATGACATTTTGTTTATTCCTTAGATTACACCTTTTTTCTTTTTCTTTTCTTTTTTTTTGCATGAAAAAACCCAACGCATACGTAACATCGTAACTCTTAGACCTTAGGGAATTACTTGTCCATCAATTCTGGTTTAGAAAGCCTCGAGACAGAACAAGGATGATGAAAAGTAATGTAGTACCATTGGCTGATTTTTGACCTCAAATTTTTAGTTTTGGTGTCTTATGTGGTTCTTTTTGTGATCTTCTTCAAATTTTGGGAACATAAAACTGTTTTTACTTGTGGATTCAATGTATTCGCATATACGTTCTTCGACCCACTGCCAACCAAACCGTGGAGTGGGATCCTTAACAAAGGTAACCCTTGATTACCGTCAAACAACGATATTGGTCCTTGCACCTAAAGTACTAACTGGTAAGATCATACAAACACGAATGCATCGGATCCCATTTGAACGCTCTACTGAGGCATGTTTGGTCTCTCTCTTTTCCAGGTTGGATGACCCCTTAGAACTCCTCGTGTTGAAATTTTTTTGGCATGAGAAAACACAGTGCATTTGTACCATCGTAGCTCTTAACATGCATAATACGACATGTCGATCAAATCCAATTTGAAAAGCCCTATGCGAGAACCACGTAGTGGCAATTGTAAAAAGTATCAATGACTAGTTTTTTTACCTCAGATTTTGAGTTCTGAAGCATCTTTTGAGTATTTTGTGATTCCCACAAAAAATTTGAACCATTAAACTGTTCATATTTGTGGTTTCAATGTATTTGTCAATCTACCCAAAACTGAACCATGAAGTGGGACCCTTTACAATAGGCAAATCTTGATGATCGTCGAAAAAGATATATGCTCTTGCACTTGATATATTAATGGGTGCGATCATACCAACACGAAGGCACTGGATCCTAACATAACTCAGCAATTCATTGTGTTTAGGCGAGAGTAGTACTAGGATGGATGACATTTTGTTTATTCCTTAGATTACACCTTTTTTCTTTTTCTTTCTTTTTTTTTGCATGAAAAAACCCAACGCATACGTAACATCGTAACTATTAGACCTTAGGGAATTACTTGTCCATCAATTCTTGTTTAGAAAGCCTCGAGAGAGAATCAAGATGATTGAAATGTAATGTAGTACCATTGGCTTGTTTTTGAACTCAAATTTTTAGTTTTGGTGTCTTATGTGGTTCTTTTTGTGATCTTCTTCAAATTTTGGGAACATAAAACTGTTTTTACTTGTGGATTCAATGTATTCGGATATACGTTCTTCGACCCACTACCAACCAAACCGTGGAGTGGGATCCTTAACAAAGGTAACCCTTGATTACCGTCAACAACGATATTGGTCCTTGCACCTAAAGTACTAACGGGTACGATCATACAAACACGAATGCATTAGATCCCATTTGA
>JAKUCM010002515.1:0-25513 GCA_023374145.1 Lepidium sativum | reverse complement strand
ACATTTCTTAAGTGTCAAATGTATTCACATTTTTATTGTTTCTAGAAACACTTGTGCAAAGCCTAGTCATCTTTAGCTCTCTTGTCATCTTACAATCTGTATTCATTTTGACTAAATAAAATTTTCAAAACAGTTGTCATTTTAGATCGCGATATTGTCAATCAGAGCTGTTTCTATTCAACAATAGTACCAAGCAGAACTGTGTCATAGATTCAGAGTTAATCGATTTTGTTTTGTTTGGCCACTGTATAAAAACTTGGATGCACCTGCATCTTACTTACCTATCTTCTGCATTGCATTAATAACTCAAAAAACAACCCTCTCGTTCTATCTTATATATATAGTTCTATGAACTTACCGATATTTACTGATAATTTTGTTACTAGTAAGTTTGATAATGAGAGAAGAACATGACTACTGAGATATATTTCTTCCTATCTTCTACTGTGGTGTATCTGGATTCTGCATCACCAGTATATCTATCTACCCTGCAACAAACCAAAAACAAGGTTCCAACTACTTCAACCCCAAACCTCAAAAGATCAAGCAATGGATAACCTTACTACGTTACCCAAACCATGAAAATGATGAAGTTCCAATCAGAGAAATGACTTCACCTTTCTTTCTTCACCAAAAGAGTCTTTTGCATCAATCATCGCTGCAAATGAAATGCAATTGCTGTTACGAATTACTTGTCACTAACTGATAACCTAAAGCAGTAGTAGTACCATTAAGAGTATGTAAAGCTAATCAGCTCTATAAATCAAAGTATGATGCATCTTTGTAAGCACAATTAGGATCATATCATCTTTCATAGCACTAACGGTATGGATTTTCATTTAGTTCATACAATCTACCGATCAATGTAGCAAAATGGTAGTTGATCCAAGCTTCAATGGAGCAAGTGAATTGATCAAAGCTAATGAGTGCACCTTAGCCGGAGAGTTGGATACTTTGAAGCAATCAGCATTCATCCCCACAAGACATAATCCAGGGAAAACGACCTACAATAGCAGATACACTATTTTAAAAAACACATAATTTTTCTTTGGAACAATTCATCGAACACCTGGTGACTTACATCGAGATACTTCTGCAAAGTTTTCGTCCTCTTTCGTGGCCGGCGAGATGGCCTGTTCCCACTCATGCTGAACACGTCTTCTTCGATCTCATCACGAGAAAGAGCAATCCAAAGCCTGTGATTCTCGTTCGTTAACTCTCTACCGCCTAATCCGGGAGATTCCGCCGGGATTCCTCTCTGCCTGTTCGATTTCGGCTCCATTCCTCCGCCTGATTTTTGATTTTTCAGCTCTGAAGCTCCTCCTCCTCCTCCGCCGCAAGCTTCCGTTACGAATACACCATTTCCCCTCTTCAAAGCACCACAAGCCTTCCTCGGCCTAAGATTCCAAGTCCTCTTCACCTCCTCCTCTTCCTCCTCCTCCGCTTCATCTCTCTCCTTCACCGCCACCGGAAGTTCCTCTCTCTGAGGCGGAGTCTCCTCGGCCACATCGGATTTCAACCTCTTGGAGTAATGATTCTCAGAAGACGGAACAAAAGAGGAGAACGAGAGCCGCGGCTGACGACTCGACCGTGACGCCACCACACGATTAGAAACGACCACCGTTTCCGGCGATGGAGAAGCAGTCCTCTCCGATTTCATCTCTAATTTGGGGTCGACATCAGTCACAACAGAGACTTGAGTCCCACGGGTGAAACCATGGAGAGACTTCGAATTCGCAGACATTGGAATGAGATTATACAAAACCTAAGTTAGAGAAAGTTTGACCTGCGCGTAGAAAGATGATCAAAACCCCGAGAAACGCAGAAAGAGAGAGAGAGATTTAGAAAGAACGAAGGAGATTTACGGAAACGAGTGCATGCGTAACTTTCTAATTATGTTTTATATATTTTCTCTTTGATTCTTCTTCTTTGTTACAACTCCTTTGTTTTTTATTTTTTGTTAAATTCTTTCTAACAAATTGTTAAGTATTCTTATATAGACTTTCAACTTAATAACACTAAAATTATAATAATGGATTTACTATGAAAAAGCAAAATTATTGTTTGACCATTTATACAAAGCAAATGTTATAATAGGTCGACACGTAAACGATTCAATATCTATCTCGTATGATTAAATTATGGTAAGAGTATGCGAAATATGTTTAGAGTATGTTTGTTTTATCATCGTGAATAGTGTAGTTACCAAAAGTATTTATGCAATAAGTAAGCGGCACGATGTTTATAGTGACTGTAAGTTTGGTAAGTCTTAAGATGAACAATTGTGGTTGTATATGCTCAAGATCAATACTAAAGAAATGTGTTGATTAGTTTAAGTTAAATATTTATGAGGAATGTTGTTAGAATATCAGAAAAAGAATACGAACAAAATCCATTATAGTTACTCATGTACGGTGGATAAATGTTTGGTCCATTGAATGCTGCATAGAGATTCAAATGTTTTATATATGGATCGAATAAATGGTCAATGCTTCCCACAATGTATCTATATATGCGGTAGATGTGCGGACAGTTTAGTTTTCTCAATTTTAATTGAGGAAAAATACAAAGAGAAGACAATGAACTATCTTTTTTCTTCTACAACAGATTATATTTGAAGTTGGAAGCAAAAAAAGGCAAATAATTTACAAATGAACAATTTCGAGAAAAATTATGAACCAATTAATACGCTTTTTTGTTGAGAGTTCTCAATATATAGTGGAGTGAAAACTGGAGAAGAGTTTTTAGCTCTTCCAAATATTGCGCAAAGGGTAGAAAATTAAAAATCTAAATTTTTGTTTTTTAGTTTGTTTTTACTACATTGGTTTATCGCAAATAGAAGTTGTATGATTCTTAATTAGTTGGTAGTAAAGATGCAGGAAATGTTGTTAACATTGTGTTCGGAATGTTGCTACAAAATTAAGAAAGACTTTGGGTCGAATTTGAGATATATATAGTCATAAATATTGGCAGCAACCAGCATGTAAAACTTCATCTACATTATTTTGTAATTTAAAGTGAGACAAAAACTATAATTGCATATTAAAAAATCATAATCTTGGTAGTTTTGGAATACAGATCTCTTTGAAAACACTGATAGGTAAAAGCATATTAGAATTGATTGGTAATAAGCAAGTATCAGGATATGTTGCATACACTACATTGCAACACTCATGATATAACCATCTAGAATCTTTGGCCGCTACCGCAATTTTCAGTGCAGTATAACATCCTGGCTCTCTGTCTATCTTGTTCTTGTTTCTCGGACAATAATCGATTGAAGAAGAAGCTTCCGATGTTGGAAATATAACTGCCAATATTAGGGCTCACAAAAGAAACATCAATGTAGTTTGTTTTAGTTTCATTTCCTTTGTAAAATATGATTCGACAAAAGAACTGGTTTTGTTGGGTTTTGTCTTGATACAATATGATTCGACAAAGCATTTATAATGTATTTGTATGTTGTTTTATGGATTTGTTTCGTATATATAGAAGATATATGTGAATAACCTTTGACTACAAAAATAATTTGGAAAATTCATATATTCTTTCACTACAAGAAAACAGGGGTAAAACCGACAACCTTTCCGACCGTGTAGTTGTTGTCGGAATTTTCCGACAAGGAAACCGACAACTGGCCACCGATACTGCACTAGAAGAACAGTTGTCGGTTGTGGTCGGAAAATACCGACGTCTTCCGACAACCACCACATTACCGACCGTTACCGACCGTCTGTTCCGACAATACCTCCGACAACCACTCACACACCTATACGTCCGACAACCGTACCGACAATAGGCCACCGATACTACAGTAATATGAATCTTACCGACCGTTTCCGACCACGTTTCTATTTACCGACCGTTACCGACCACTACTTTTACCGACTGTTAGCGACCACACTTAATTACCGACAACTGCCGACGGGACAAGTAAAAACGTTCTCCATATGTCATTTTCAGTGTAACCGAAATTAGGTGAAAACGGTCGAAAACTGTCGAAAACGGTAGGAAAGTTAATCCTATTTAACCACACACGATCATGTTGTGATCAAGAAAACGTATCAAACAAACAAAATGTCAAATATATATTTTCGAGCTTGGATGGATCAAGAAAAAAACGATCCTGAAACGGGCTTACTCACCCGGGAGTATGCTGATGGGATGAAACAATTGATGGAGTTCGCTGGAAATCAAAGCATTACGCGCGAGACAGGTAAGATGTATTGCCCTTGCCGTAAATGCAAAAATATGAGATTTATTTCAGTAAGACAAGTTTGGCTCCATTTGTATAGTAGAGGTTTTATTCCTGGATATAAAGTATGGTACTCGCACGGAGAAGATCCATCTATGGTTAATTTTGCTAGTACTAGTGGAAATATAGATAATAGTTTAGGTACTAGTGGAACTATGAATGTAGAAGGTGAATGTATGGTTACTGCTAGTAGGTGAAGGGGAAAACAAAGGATAATTTGAAATCGAGACTAGACTTACCTGATATATGTGATAGAAGAGCACTTCATGTACGAGGTAACAATAAAGTTGGTCCTTGTCCAATATTCCGTATGGATGCTTCGAAGAAAGTATGTATTGTAGTTAATAAAAAATGTAAGCTACTATGATGTTTTGTTATTTATGAACTAATTATATGTAAATAGGTGGTATTTTCGATTGGATAAAACACAATGTGCAAATTCATATATTCTTTACAGTCAATTTGGAAAATCTTTAAATAGGAAGGAATCAATAAAGTCACTTGAATATCACCTCATACAATGTTTCGTTGTTCGTAATGTTGCTACGAATTTAAGAAAGATTTTGGGTCAAATTTGAGAGATATAGTCATTAATGACAGCATAGGAAAATTCTGGTCAACATTATTTTGTAAGCCGATTATGAGCTTTTAGTAACATATGAGAAATTAAGCCAGGCCGAAAAATAGATTAGAAAACGTGGGCTTCTCATATATATAGTAAAAGCCTTTTTAAAAATTCAGTTCTACAGAAAGAATTAGGGCATCCACTGGTTTCTTGGAGGTCAAGCAAGTGGTCAAAGCCTTAGTTCTTAACCTTAATGTTACAGGCCTACTAATCTAAACATAACGAATTAACAATGGGCTTGTTAAATTGAAGTCTACAGAGCACAAAGCCTAAACCTGAGAGTTGTCAAAGACGTAAGCCACGTGGACGGCTGGGAAACTTCTCGTGAAAACCAATCAGACACAAACGAAAGTCTTACAGATTTTTTTTTATAATCAATGTATGATCTTATTATATTCAATATCAATTTTCTGGACTTTTGACAGACACAGAGGTAATAAAGAAAGAAAGAAGAGGAATGGAGCCGGAAGACCAAAGTAGCACCAAATACTTCTCAAAATCAGTTAAAGATGCTGATTTTATAGATATTTCGTGGTTTATCCATCCCATATCGAAAGTATCATATTAAGAGGTGGAAAGTTGGATTAGAAGATAAAAAACAAGAGACAGATAGAATAAGCAGTGAGAATGCCGAAGTCGAGCTCGACAATAGTTCGTGGTTTTATAGATTCTTCGTGGTTTATCCATCCCATATCGAAAGCATGGTATAAGAACTACAATCCGTATCTCCTCACGTATGCAGCATGGCCTGACCTATGTGGTTTATATTTTCTAGATCTTTAGCATGGTCTGATCTATGCAGTCTGTATTCCCTAGATCTTCAATATGGTATGATCGATGGGCCTTTGAAGAGGTGATGGGCTGAGGACAAGGTGATGGACCTTGTTCGAGGCCTTGATTCTCTGATGTCACTTTCAGCATGGTGACTGACCTGACGTTGTTACTTGGTCGTGGTGGGTTCTAGTGGTCCTTCTTCAAGGACACCAAATGTATTGCTGGAACCGACGAGGTATATAAAGATCAACAGTATTTTAGGTAATCGATTTAACCATTGTCAGTGTTCGACTTAGGACTGGAATATAGCTAAAGCCCATTAAAGCAACTTAGTCAGGCCCAAATTTATAATACGCGCCGGTTTTGCCATTGTCTACGCTCTACACTACGAACAAAACAAGACGCAATGATGCGTCTGAAGAATTTCGAGCAAAAACATGAACAATTTCTTCAGTCCAAGTAGACCAAGCCCCAGGCCATGGCCAAACAGGAAGAAGCAAACCAACAAATCTGCCATTTTCCTTTGCGCAGTCTCTCTACTTGTTGGTTTCTTCATACTTGTCTTCTTCATCACTTACTCCGAGATACCCAAGTCCTTGTTCTCGATCTCTGCATTTTCTGGATCCGTTCAGTTCCCTCAATGCAGATCCGAGATACTAACACGAACTCTTCTAGGTCAGAAGTTTCTCTGGTACGCTCCTCACAGTGGATTTAGTAATCAGCTATCGGAATTCAAAAATGCGATTCTAATGGCAGGGATTCTTAATCGGACACTAATTGTGCCTCCAATTCTGGATCATCACGCGGTCGCTCTCGGTAGCTGTCCGAAATTTAGGGTTTCGAGCCCGAGCGATATACGAGTCTCAGTTTGGAATCATTCAATTGAGCTTCTTAGGACTAGCAGGTACAAAATCTTCGGTCAAAATGTCGTTGTTTTAAGTACAAAAATCTCCTCTTCGTTTTTCTTGTTTTCGGAGTTTATAATCTGTCATTGTTGCTGAAGAATTTTGGTGTTTACAGGTATGTTTCAATGGCTGATATTGTAGACATTTCATCGCTGGTATCTTCTGCGGCTGTTCGAGTCATTGATTTCAGGTACTTTGCATCACTTTTGTGTGGTGTTGACTTGGAAAATCTATGCTCGAGTGAATCACTTGAACAATCTCAAGCTTATGGATCCCTGAAACAGTGTGGGTATTTGTTATCTGGAATTCGTGGTAATGTAGATAACTGTTCTCTCTCTCTGGATGAAGATTGTAGAACCACAGTTTGGACGTACCAAAACGGAGATGCTGTTGGAAGATTGGATTCATTTCAGCCGGACGAGAAGCTCAAGAAGAAAAAGAAATTATCCTACGTAAGAAGGCGCAGAGATGTGTATATGACTCTTGGGCATGGTACGGAAGCTGAGTCTGCAGCTATTCTGGCATTTGGGAGCCTCTTTACGGCTCCATACAAAGGCTCAGAACTGTATATTGATATCCATAAATCCTCAAAGATAAAATCTTTGATTGAGAAGGTCGATTTCCTTCCTTTTGTAAGAGAGATAATGAGCACAGGCAAGAAATTTACCACAGAAACCATAAAGGCACCGTTTCTATGTGCACAACTTAGACTGCTTGATGGCCAGTTCAAGAATCATAGGGAGAGCACGTTTTTGGGTTTGAACCAAAAGTTGGAATCTTTGAGCATAAAGAATCCTGGTCCAATTCATGTGTTTGTTATGACAGACCTTCCTGAAAGTAACTGGACCGGAACTTACTTGGGTGATTTGTCTAAGAATTCTACACATTTTAAACTCCACTTCTTAAAGGAACAAGATGAACTTTTAGTGCGAACGCAACAGGAGATTGCTTCTGCTGGTCATGGTCAGAAATTTGGGTCTATTCCGATGAGTCTGAACAGAATAAAGAAGATGAAGAACCATTGTTCTCGCTCAGAAAGTAGACAATATGCAGCTTTTACATAGAGGAAGCTGTTTGCAGCTGTGCGTCACTGGGTTTCATTGGTACTGCAGGGTCTACGATAGCTGATAGTGTAGAGATGCTGAGAAAATTCAATGCTTGTAGTAGTTGAACTCAGACTGCATTACTGTGGTTGTTGTTTCCAAATTGGATTCATCTGCTGGATTAACCATGTGGAGTGATTTGGTTAAGTTTTGCCTGTCTTTGTATAGAGATGGATAGAGATAGATCTGTCCATCTGTCTATACGTGAGGTACTGGTGATGACAACAAGCTCTTGGGATCTTTTTAAAGTTGTTAGGTTATTTTGGAAACTATCTAGTTTATATTATTAGAATAAAGTTCCTCCTTTTCTGGTTTATCACGCAACGAAGAGCTCGGACCTGAGAACGAAGACAACAATCAAGAGAGTGTGGAGTTGTGTTGCAGCAAATGATTTTGTAGATCTCTGTAGGATCCTTGTAGATTTGAGATTTGTACTTGTACGAATGTGTTTAAGCCGGTTTGGATAAGAATTTTTGTACGAATTAGTGAAAGTGGTTTGGTTAAGAAGAAATGTAATCATATTAAACCGGATTAAAAATTTACGTCGATTTTGTATATGTGACCAATGAGATGTCCTCCACGTAAGCAGGTTCCACGTGCAGCTTCAGTGTGTAAAGCTGATTTATGTGATTTCAATCGGTCGTTATATTGGGTTTCCGTCGATGAAAACCACCGCGAACAATTTCAACCGGATTTTGGAGAGAGTTTCTAGAGTTTTCTTTTGATGTGTGATTGGATATTTGGATCTGTGATCTGATCGCTTCGCATCGACGTGAACGTTTCGTACCCAATTTGGGATTGAATTTCGAATTCGGAGGTTCTGTTTCAAGATCTTTCGCGGTATCCACCGCCATGGCTGCTCCGTTTTTCTCTACTCCATTTCAACCTTATGTCTATCAGGTTCTCTTCTATCTTCCTTCCTTCTCGCCTCTGATATTTGTCTCTTCTCCTACTCTTTTGTTGCTTATCACTGTCGAGAAGGCTAGTCATCAAATGATTGGGAAAATTGTTGAAAATAGTAATGAGCTATTTCCTGGGGGAGAATATATTTCTTGAATCTCTGTGTAAAGTGTATAAAAATGATCTCATTATGGTCATGTAATGCAGAGTCAAGAAGATACGATTACACCTTTCCAAATTTTGGGTGGTGAAGCACAAGTTGTTCAGGTAAGTGTTCGACGTTTTAGTCTGCACATTTTGTTGGTTATGTGACGTATCCTCGAGGTTTCTAACCATTTGATTGTTTGTTGACAGATAATGTTAAAACCACAGGAGAAGGTCATTGCTAAGCCTGGTAATTTCCAGTATTTCCAAATGCGCCAATGTTCTTTTTACCTGAATGCGATTACATATTCAGTTTTGTAAGATCGGCTGTGTTAAATTTTATGTGTCAACTGATAACATCTGGTGCTTTAGGTTCCATGTGCTACGTGTCTGGATCCATTGAGATGGAGAATACTTATACCCCCGAACAAGAAGTTGGAGTTTTACAGTGGGTTTTAGGCAAGAGTGTTAGCAGTATAGTTCTTCGCAACACCGGGGAAAACGATGGATTTGTTTGGTGTCGCTGCACCTTCTTTGGCAAGGATTCTCCCAGTTAGTGATTCTGGCTCGCCATGGTTTTCTTTCTTGTTATTAAGTACTGTTCTTAATATCCATCCTGATCTGGTTCTTATGTGTTTTGGTGACCTTCGGTTAATTTCTTTCCGTGAAGATTGATTTGGCAATGTTTGGTGGGGACATCCTATGCCAGGTAAGACTGTCAACCCTTTTCGTATTAATATCCTCTGCAAATCAGTATTTTCTTTGTGGATGTATTATTAATTCTCAACTCTTCTTGTTGTTGTGTAGCCAGATGCATTTCTTTGTTCTGTCCATGATGTGAAGGTCATAAACTCTGTTTACCAGAGACATAGAGCGAGAAACATTGTTGCAGCTGGGGCTGAGGTAAGGAAGACAATACATTGCATTGACCTTTTAAAAATTTACTCAAAACTTCAAAGTTATATCTTTCCCAGTTACTTTGTATAGATGGTACTATGTAAATATATATGTACATGTTTGGTATTTACTGATGGAGTCGTTACAGGGGTTTCTGAGACAAAGGGTTTCATCGGGTCAAGGTCTTGCTTTCATTATCGCCGGTGGCTCTGGTATGCAATTAAGATTCATCTCAACATGATGCTCTTTCAGTGTATGCCTTTTATTCCCTCCCCCCATCAAAAAAGTTGATCATACTTCATTTGCTTCATAAGTTGTACAGAAAAACCTGGAGGTGGGAGAAATTCTGACCATTGATGTTTCTTGCATTGCCGCTCTCACTCCTTCGATCAATTTCCAAATCAATTACAATTATAAGACGGACAGTCTTCGGGGTACGTTACAATTACTATTCCATTCCTCACCAATTGTTTCAAGATCTTTGTTTTTGTAAAACTTAAGAATCTAAATCCATCTCACGTCTCTACGATCTTCGAAAACAGGGTGAAAACGTAGTAACAGCGACTCTAACGGGACCAGGCATTGTGTTCATCCAGAGTTTACCGTTTCATCGACTGTCCCAGCGAATTGCAAGGTTAAGAATCGATAAATCTTCTCTCTTGGGGTTTAACAATAGCCTTTCTTGTATAAGAAAAACACACTATACATCAGACTCACAAAAGGGTAGTATTTTGCAGGTCGGTTACGTCCCCAAACATGAGGGAAAATCCAAGATTATTGGTTCAGATAGGATTATTCGTATTCCTTGCATACGTCGTGATTGTATCTTCGTTGATCCTTACGGAAATGTGAAGCACAGAGAGGCTTTCTTTTGTCCGGTGGCAGAAACTACTGTCCTCTAGTCTGCAGTCGCTTTTGTCTGTTTTATTCTCTCTTAGAAGTCTCTCTCCGGTTATAGTTGTAGGGTCTAGGAGCTTTAGTTAAGATCTATGGGCTTCATATACTATGCCCATCTCACAGTACTCGGAAGTAGTGTTGCTGCATTGTATTGGACATGTAACAAAATATTTTTATGTTTGTCAGTAGGAGTCTGACGGAAACAAAAACTGTACGAAAGAGAGCGATAAATACTAGTTGCGTAGACCTTCTCCATCGGGAGTTTAAGCAATTTTGTTAAAAATTAATCAAAAAAATGGATTATTAGCTAAGAAACCGTTCTTATTAAAAGATTTTTAGAAACTCTTTTAAGAACCGTTACGTATCAATCAACCATTGGTTGAGTGTTGTTGACCAAAAAAAAAAAAAAAGGGTCGCGACCCTTTTTTCATTTCGTGCTCTTTCTTCTCTTCTTCCTCTTCTCTCTTCTCTGCGGCGATTCGGCGAATTTTTGCTGAAATCATTGTTTTCGTCCACGAGACCCTTTTCTTACTCTCTTCTCTTCCTCTTCTTCCTCTTCTCTTCCTCTTCTCGGCCGCTTCTTCATCATCGGAACCATAGCCTACGATTTCGACGCGAAGCTTCACCAAAATCTTCACCAATTTCTTGGGTTTCTTCTCTCCAACCATACAAGTATGTCTTATCTCTATTTTTTAGTTACAGTTGTTCGATTTATGAGATTAAGGTTAGGTCAGATCAAAATTAAGGTTTCGAAAATTAGGGTTTCGATGTATTGTTGACAGCTTTTGTTTGTTGTTATGTTTAATCGAGGACAAGGTGGTGGAGAAGCAACGTGATGGTACATCAAGTGCACTTCTGCCGTTGGTTTCAAGTGGATGCTTACTCAGGTAGGATTTTTGATCGCTCAAGCAAAATTAATAGGATTTTTGATGGTATATCCTCTGTTTTGTTGGAAATTTGGAATTTGTATATCTTGTACTTATATTAATAGGATTTTTGATGGTATATCTTGTACTTATATTTTGCGTTTAGCATCTATTTGGTCTTGGTTCGTCTATTGGATAGTATTCTGCTGAGGGTGGTCATCTACATTTTTCCTTAAATGTTTGAGGGTTTTAAAGTTTTGTGTTTCATTGATTTTGGTCTGTATTCCTCTGCTTTGTTATGGCATTCTTGATATGTGTATTGCTCTGTTGTAGTTAATGTAATGGTTAGTGATTAGTTAGGCATCAAGGTTAGTGTTTAGTTAGGCTTTGTCGAATCTTAACTGCAGAGAACAATTGCGTAGTAAATGCTTGTTAATGCTTGGTGTATTTATGTGATTTAATTTGATTGTGAAAGCCTTGATGTTCATCTTTGGTCTACAGTTCTGTCTTAACTCACTAGAGAAGTGTACTGTCAGATTAATGACAATGAATGTTTAGTAGATGTTTATATTGAATGCTTCTAATATGTCTTTGTTTTTGTTCTGTTTGTTCTGCTTCACTTGCAATGATGTGTTAGACTCGGCTGTTCTGTTGTGTAATATGTCTTTGTTTTTGTTATGTTTGTTCTGTTTCACTTGCAATGATGTGTTGGTCCTGTTTTATAACTCTATACTTGCAATGATATTCTGTTTGTGATCTCGGATGTGTCGTGGCTGGCTTCTAACACTTAATGAATTTGTTGTTTTGAAACTTCTCACTTTATTTATGTGGTTGATGGCTTCTAACTCTTTCTGTTTTTGCAGGGTGATGGTCACAAAATGTTAGTTTATCGATCATATATGGACATCACATAGATTTTAATCTCAGTGATCATATATGACTTACAACTTTCTTTCTTTTGTGCAGGGGCAGATCCCAGTTCGGTGGAAGTGGCTTTGATGTGAAGGTAGAACTCCATTTATAAATCTCAACATTTGTGTTTCACTAATAATCAATTGAATGTACTCTGTGTTTTCTCTTCCCTTTGCAGCATCAGAAGGACGGATGAGGGAACATGAAGATGCTACTCAACCTCTGCTCAAGTAAGAAATTGATGATGATTCTTACATAGCAGAGAAAGAAGTTGATGATGATTCTTACATAGCAGAGAAAGAAGTTGGTGACTATTTGTTCTGTTTGTTTGGTTTTTAAGTGTAGCTGAAGCAACATCTATTATATGTTATTGTTCGTTTTTGATGATTGTTTGTTCTGTTTGTTTGGTGTCATTATGTTTTAAAACAGAACAATGAAACATGTTGATACACGTTGATACACTTTGATCAATGAAACATGTTGATACACTTTCATTTCATAATAGAAGCTTCACATTTTTTTTATTAAAATAATGTTAATGACTGGAGATGCTCTTAGGCTTGGACAAATATTACATGGAACTTCATATTAGCTACTTCATATGCATAGAGAAAAGACCAAAAAGAGAGAGAATTGATGATCACAGATCTGCTCATGCTTGCCTCTCATAACATGTTTAAAACATATACGGTTTCTATATAGAAGGCGTACATATATCTGTCTACGTAGAAGCCTAAACAAGCACGTAGGAAAGGATACTTAAATTTTGATAAGAAATCATACAAAGGAGCAACACATTCGTCTTTCTTAAAACCGGAAATAATAAGAAATAAAACCGAATATTATATATTATATAAACATCCGATTACAGATAAACTTTTGTTTACTTCAATTCACGCAACAAAGCCAATATCTACACATACTAACTCTCTGATTTCTTTTTATGGCTCCATATCAGAGTCAGAGGGTATTCTCGTCATTTTACCAATTAACCTCGTGATCTTTCTCCTTTAAATCGCTTCGAATGGCGGTAATGCTCATCACCACCGACGTCGGAAGCTGCCACCGAAGGAGATCGCTTGTACCTTGATGGCTTCCTCTTGAAATGTCTGTCTTCATCATCACTGGACTCTTCAGCTTCTCTCCGACTATGACGACGAGCTGAGATATCCGGCGCTGGCGAAGACTTTGATGTTTTGCGTTGCTTGCCAGAAGATTCCTCCTCCGCAAAGCTCATTCGAGCGAATACACTCGATTTATTATCCGTCTCTGATTTGCTGGCTGCATTTAGCTCCGATGATGACTTTTCGGATCTCTTACGATGCTTCCGATCTGCCTCCCGGTGACGATCACGGCGCCGGTCATGATCGGAATCAGGGTCTTGGTAACGATCATAATCAGATTTCCTGATGGATGATCGAGGAGGAGATTCAACCCTCCGTGATGACTTGCCCTCCGATCGCCTGCGACGCTCGTGATCCGACGAAATCGATGGAGGAGGTCCGAGTCTCTGTTCAGTGAAGAACAAGGCAACACAAATTGGTACAAAATATATTATTAATATAGGAGTTGGGCCTTAGGCCCAATAAGAGTATAATTAAACACCTTAGTCTAATTTAGCTTTTTAAAGTTCAGAGCGAAGAAAACAGAAATCAAACAAGGTTTTACTTTCCCTAAATTTACCTCAAACCTAACTTTGTTAAGAGTCTAAAATACTTTCACAGGTCTATGCTACAAACGTATTTTTATTTACAAATTTATAAATAAAAATATTAATATAGAATAATCTCAATTTTTATGATTTCGTAGCAATATTAATTTCTACCAAGAAGAAGATCAGATATTTCAAATTTCTTTATAAGAAACATGTAATAGTAAAAACGAACTTTTTTGTCAACAATATCTTTGTTTTGAACGGCAACAACACCAAACAGGTTATTTAGGACCAAGTCCCGCAAAAATGTAATTAGATAAACATATTCTCACTCGTTGGATAATATCCCTGAAATAAAATCTCTACCACAACTTTACTTAATCCTCTTTTCTCCACTACAATTTCTAGGCTCTAAAATTATGGTTTACGTGGCACCAAACTCCCCAAGAGAAAGACTGTTTATGTATTCTATAGCATGTCAAACACATTTTCTGTCATTAACCAACACTACCTCATCTACTATTTAATGTATCTCTACTTTGACTATCAGACCTAAAGTCCTAAACTAATCAACTATAAAGCAGACGCCTATTTAGCAATTGTGTAATCAACCCATTTACCTTGACGTTATGATAAATGCAGAGAGCGAAAAAGCTTAGATATAAAGAAAGAAAAAACTGTTGAAAAGGAGTCTCTTGCAAACCAAACCAGTTGGCCGCGAAAGAGAGGGAGAGAGAACTGAGACAACAATATGATACATACAGATTTTGGCTTCACGGGTGAGGAAGAGGCTCCTGAATTGTTCATCATTCTGCTCTTTTCACTGTCCCTCAACACATTCCCTCTGTTACCACACAAAAATAAACAACTAATGAACATGTTACAGCGAACATGATCCTAAAAGTACTAAATGCAAAATGCTTTACCGTTCTGAATGTCTTTCCTTTTCACGCTTTCTTTTCATCTCCGCTTTCCTTGTTTCAAACTCCTCTCTCCCCATCACAGGACGTTGGAGATTCATACGATTACCCATCTCTGCGAGGTCCCTGCTCAATACAAATGTCCTGGTCATCATATAATTTACAAATAGCTATAGTGAAGAATCAAGAATTACAAATCAATCAACTGAGGGTGCAAGTCTTGCTTGTGAGTACCTATGAGGGGGTGGTATATTTGGGAATCCAAAGCCCTGTGCAGCAAAAGGATCTGGATGCATCATACCACCAAATGGCATGTCCATGGAGACTACTCCATAGCCACCAAAAGGAGGCATCATGCCAGGAAATGGGCCTGCGAACCCATTGAAACCATGATGAAAGCCATTGAACCCAGGTTGAACACCGTTGAAGCCAGGTTGAACACCGTTGAAGCCAGGTTGCCCACCATTAAAGTACTGATTAAAGGGACCTGGACCCATGGGCATCATATAGTCAGGGGCCGGTAGATTTGTCATGGGGTTCCTTTGCATGTCTGCCAGGAATCACAAAACAAACAATCCGTTAAGCATCTCCATACACTCAACATAGACTGAGTAAAAGCCCTCAGCATAATACGATAAATAGTTACCAGTTCCAGAAATCCGAGGTTTCTTTTTCCTCTTTTTTCCTGGTGAAGAGCAAAAATATGCATTACTTTGCTGAAGATACAAATCACCAAACATAGGGTGATATATAACAAATGGAAACTTTCTCGTGCTAATGGGGACAATAGCTAGTGATTACCTTGCTCCTCAGAAGCAACCTGCTGCGGAACTTCTTCCTTGGGGGGCAGCGAATTCACTAGTGAAACTGCTGCTTCCCTGCCATTCAAGGATCCTCGCGAGTTTTCAGATGCATCAACTGGCTTTTCCACTTTAACTATTTCTGCAGATACTCGAGGCGCACTTGTGATCTCTGCTATTTCTGTTGCTGGCTTCACAGTTGAAGTCTCATTTTTGATACTAGGAACTGGTTTCTTATCACCTCTAGATGCAGCAGATGTAGTAGGAGAGAGAACCTTGGGAGGTGGACAACGTGCAGACTCTATATCTAGTTCAATACGCATTAGTTTACCAGTTGTCAAAATAAAAGACTACGAATGAGAGAACAAAATACCTTGGACTTGACACATGCTGCCAGCGTTCTCGGCACTACTGTTACCAGACTCCAAGATACGATTTATAGTATCCCTTAGGGTCTTGTTGGGTAGAAGATCATCAGCAAGTACATCAGTTGCTCCACAAACACACATTGACTTTGCAATTATGTGATCTCTGATACCTGAATTGTAGATTATAGAAGTCAAACAGCCAAGATCTATAATTGATAATGATTACAGAAAAGGGGTTTTATGGAACGGAAAAGAGCATCGGATGAATAGGGAATTTGACAAGAAGAGTTACACTTGTCACAGTAGCTCTGAAAACAGCATTTGCTTGTCAGTGCAGCATCTCTCATTACTTCTTTGCATAAAGGACATTTTAGCTCAGGAGGAAATTCCCCAACGGAACGGGTTGTTGATGGCAAACCCTCCATTTCCTTCTCAAACGCGTCCCTGAATTTGTTAAGATGAAACAAGTGTATGGGCATTATGACTGATGCAAAAGAGTGTACCAACTAACAATATAGAATTCAGAGACAGCATACTCATTTGGTTTCAAAACTGCTACTGCGCCACTTGGCAAGGAATAAGAGCCATCTGGGGTCGCCATCAGCATGGACTTGGGGATACCAGTGGGTGGTTTAACTCTCTTAACATCATAGTTAGGATCGCCATTTGTTGGGCAGTGTTGGATTAAATGTCCTGAGTCAGAAAAAGATGTTCAAGGTAGTTTTTTTCTAGGCAATAGAGACAATATTAAAATCAAAATCAACAAAGCAAAAATGACTCTTCAAATCTTACATACCGGGGACACTGCAACGATGGCAGATATAGCCTGGTGGTGGAGTTTTCCTTTCCATTCCTACTCAAGCATTTATAATCAGCCCCAGGAGTTTATATTTTAGTGAAAGAATAAGAATTTTTTTTTTACTATTAATTAAAGAAACATCCCAATTTCTTAGCAAATGAATTTCAGGAAAATTGATGCATATAAGTCAACCATATAGGGATATAATAATAATTACCAAAACCACGCCCACCCATCCTTCCAGCCATACCTCTCCCGTAACCTCTGCCCAGGCCAAAACTATCTGCATTTTGACTGCAACATGGATCAAATATAAGATTGTTTTGCAAAACGTATCCTCAAAATCTGAGTCAACATGGCATGTCCATCAGTTCAAGAAGACTACTTACTGCTGCCAGTCTAATGCTGGAGTGTCAATTAAAGCCTTAATTTTGGTTTCTTCATCTACTCTCTCATTGACTGGTACATGATCAGGACATGGGTTACTCAAATGGACAGTTGGAGCATCAGGAATTGAATACAAATCATTCCCAAACTCATCCCACTCATCTTCAGCCTAAAACATGGATTAAGGTGTGAATTTATACTTTTGTAGTGGAATTCAATGCCAAAAGAAACCGGGAAAATTTGCCATATCAACTCACTGCGGATGCGTCAGCAGTAATAAAATTGTTTATATCAGCCTGAACGTTTTCAACTTTATCCTCCACTCTTGGCCTGTAAAACATAGATACTATACATCACAAACGAGCCCCAGGTTTAACTTTGCACAAATCATAATGAAATTCCCAGCTTATTCTGTATTTTATTTTTTATGGAGATAAAGGAAAAAGAGCTACAATGATTGAACAAAGCAGAGGAGAAGTTAAAATAATAAAATCATAGATTTCAGAATGTACTCTTGTGTGGTAATAACTCTGATACGAGGGCGTCCAGGGACCCGGCGAATTAGAACAGAAGTATTCTTTGGGATTAACATTGCTTCATCCAGATATTCTGACATTGCAGAGAAGAAAATATAAAGACCACATCTTTCAAATTTCTCAGAGAATCGTAGATAATAATTTACATGTACTCTTTTCAATGTTTCATAACCACAATCAATCAAGAACAGTTGAATCCAAAAGTAATCACATTCAACAAAAGATAATACTGTATCGAAAAAGCATGATTTGTGGTGTCATCATCAAAGACACAGGCATTTCTATACTATGAATCAGGCTAGCAAGGAAGAACCAGGAATATCACAGCTATTTTACTGAAGTAATGGGTTTTAAAACAATACTTGCTATCAATGTAAGAGAAGCACAACCACGTAAGTTGGACAACACAAGTAAAAACCAGATATGTCGCAGATGATCCAAATCTACATACTTTAGTAAGTGATTTTGATCATGACCACACCAGATTCTCATATAGTTAACTACAAAACACATGACACATATCTAATACGAATTAAGACCAGATATATGAAGAATATATCTATAGCATAAGAAGTAAAAGACAAACCTTCATTAGTTTGGGCATTAGAGATGACAATGTCAAGGTCTTTACCACTTCCCAAATGCTTAGTTTCGTAAATTTTTTCTTTGAGAAAACCAACTGATATAAAAGGGCCATCCATGGAGATGGTATCATAATCCCTGGCACTCTTAAACTTGTAATAAATTGCCATTGGATTTATCTGATAATAAATAAATACATATGTATTACTAATTTAATAGATAAACACACAAAGAATCTACTGTTTTGCAAACCTTAATCCAAATCCTTCCATAAAAAAAAGAAGGTCGGAAATTGATTTCCAGAAACAAAAAGTAACTACAAAAGCAAACTCATATAATTCTTTACTTCTTTGATTCGACTTCAAACAATTCAGCAGAAGAAACTTCTCACGCGCATCAAGACGACATCAAATCTACAGATCAACAAGAATCTCCCCAAAGTTAAAGTCCGTGTTGATTCGATTGGAGGATATGCCAAGGGAAATGCTCAGCTACACTGAAGATATCTCCAAAGCCTCCGAAAGAATCTTCACAAGAAAGACGTGACCAACGAGAAAAAATCGAATGAGTGGCTTCAATCGAAAATATCCTGAAGCTCTCCGAGCAACAACTACGGGAAACAGAACCGAATCCACGGGATCCTAGATGATTCACGGAGATATTACAGACGATCTTGAGAGAAAAGCGGAACTTAAGCGTCCGATGTATCTAGGAAAACCGATGGACATCCCACGAACACGAACTCTAGGGTTTATTTGATTAGAGAAGTGTCGTATCGTATCCAAAAGACTTTCCTTTTCATTGTTCTCTCCTTCCCAAATATGGCTTTTTTTCTTTAGTTTCTCGTGGGCCCTATAAATAATTATTTAAGAGGAATATGGTTGTGGTGAAGGCCCAATAAATAAAGCTTATGGAAAAGGCCCAATAATGAATCATCAATGTTGGAAACCCTAGCTCCCATGAGTTAAATCTATTTAAAAGCAGAAATCTAAACGGAAGAATTGACTGTGACGCCGGAATTCGCAATGGGTATCGTCTCTCTCTCACATTTCTTGCTTAGATGTGTTTCTGTTTGTTCATTGTATTTAGTTTTATTGGAGTTTTGATCTCGAGAAGTGAACTAAGAAGAAAAATGTTTTCTTTTTTTGTTTTGATGATTAGGGGCGTACAAGTACGTATCAGAGCTATGGAGGAAGAAGCAGTCAGATGTGATGAGATTTCTTCAGAGGGTTAGGTGCTGGGAATATCGCCAGCAGCCTTCAATCGTTCGTCTTGTTCGTCCCACTCGTCCCGACAAAGCTCGTCGTCTCGGCTACAAAGCCAAGCAGGTCTTCTACTCTTTTTCCTTCTTTTCTACAGATTTGTATTTATAATTTTTCATTGTTTAGTATTGAATCAAGCTCTTATTGATAAAATGCTGGTTAAGCGGTGTCTTGATGCGTAGGCATGTCTCCTTTCGAGGAGATATGTCTGCGCCAATGTGATAGAATACTTCCTGAACCCAGCGATATTGATTCATTCTTCTGACTGAACAGCTCTTTATCTTCTGTGGACTCTGTTCCTGTCTAAGATTGATACATTCTTTAAAACCATGGATTAAAAATATTACTTTATTTCATAATGGTCATTCACTCGGCCTTTGTTGTTCTTTTTCATCTCAGGGGTTCGTCGTTTACCGTGTTCGTGTGAGACGTGGTGGTCGCAAGAGGCCGGTTCCCAAGGGTATTGTGTATGGTAAACCAACTAACCAGGGAGTGACACAGCTCAAATTCCAGCGCAGTAAGAGATCTGTTGCTGAGGAACGTGCTGGTCGCAAATTGGGTGGCCTTAGGGTTGTTAACTCCTACTGGCTTAATGAGGTATGCATCATCCTCATGTCATTATTCGTTGATATCCATCATAGCATTTCCTGCCTGACTGTATGATAGTTCATTGTGTTGGATTATAAAATTTTATTCAGACGTTAGCCTGTGTATAGAAAACCATTTATGTTCTTCCTGTAAATGTGAACTATGTATATATATTCATTCGGATGATTAATGATTGAGCTGTCTCTGTTTTGCCCAGGACTCTACCTACAAGTACTATGAGATTATCCTTGTTGACCCTGCACACAATGCTGTCCGAAATGATCCAAGGATCAACTGGATCTGCAACCCAGTGCACAAGCACAGAGAGCTTAGAGGGCTCACCTCAGAAGGAAAGAAGAATCGTGGTCTTCGTGGAAAGGGTCACAACAACCACAAGAACAGACCCTCCCGCAGAGCTACCTGGAAGAAGAACAACAGTTTGTCCCTTCGCCGTTACCGGTGATCAACTTTATGTTTTGTATTGGTCCAAGTGGTATATCGTTTGTGTGGATTTGTGTTTCGGAATTCATGAATTACATTGCGATTCAAGAATTTGTTTCAAGTTTTGTCTTCTTAAAAACTATGAATCTAACCATAAATCTAAGGGGAGTTTATTTGAAAATCAAATAGAATAGATTTCAATGCCCTTGAATAACAAATGTTATAAATATGAATTTGGAAATCAAATGCTTGAATAATACTATTTATAAATAAATTTTAGAATCATTAATTGGATAACAGATTATTGGTAAGGAATTTAAAATTTATTAAAATCCATCTTCCAATAAATCTTTTTAGTTTCTCCGTTCATTTTTTGTGGTGCTTGTGTTCTAAGATATATCTAAGTTTGTCGGCTTATCTGATTACTTCTCTAGACAAATTACTCGTACTGTAACTGAAAGCACGGCTATAAGACAAAAGTTACAAAACTATGTAAGCAGTTCAAAAGATTATAGTTTAGAAGAATTACTACGGAGAAGCTAAGTTTCTCAAAGACTTGTTCGTGAATGTATTCAACAAGTCTCAGTTTAGAGCTTTTCTTCGGCAAAGCTGTCCTTTAGATTTTGAAGAGCTTGGCGGATTGAGTCTTCCGTCTGACTAGAGTATTTCAAGCATATCAACCTTTGAGCGACTCTGTAGATCCTATGTATCTCATGGTGCTTCCCACAGTTTAGCTCTATTCTTTTATTTTCCTGCCCACATAATTATGAACATGAGAGGAGAAGAAAAGGAAGAGAGTGACTATTTTTATACTAGGCTGGTGGATGAGATACAAAAACAGGTTTGGTTGATACCTTGTGTGTGATCCTTGAGGTTATGGTTCTAGCTGTGTCAATCACTGTAGTTGGCAGACCAGCCACTTCGGCTAATAGAAGACCGTAATGTGGAACATGTAGAGTTCCATCTCTTAGTTGAAACTGATAATAAAATATACATTTAGCAGAAGTAGCTGGAACCTCAAAACCCATACGAGAGGAACATAGACGGAACCTTGAAGTCTAAGTGGTTGTCTCTGATGTCTACGAAAAAGTGAAGAACCTTGACATTTGGGTAGATGGTTGCTAACTCTGCGAGACTGTCCATATGGGTTGCAAATACTGTGTACCTGAAAGTTTATACCCACAAAAAGCAGATTTGTATTTACTTACTAAAGAACCTTTTGAGGGTGGGGAAAACTCAGTTTACTGCTTACGCTTTGAGCGATAAGAGATACTCGCAGCAGCTCCATGCCATAGCTAATCCGTCTGAGGAAGAAGTCGCCCTTCCAAGTTCATCCATGACTATCAAGCTCCTACATTTGAGACCTTAATAAGGTACGAAACTAAAGGGGGGGAAGTCGTTAGTATCAATTGCTTTCACAAAGCCTACCTGTTGGTGATATTCTGCATTATAAAAGCGGTCTCTTTCATCTCTGTCATAAACTGTGACATAGTAAAGTAAAAAATGAAGATATCGATATCACTTCTCCGCAAGTAAATTGCTCTCCTTATAATAAGAAAACTGTTGAGAAAACTGTTGAGATTCATCAACAGGCCAAATCCTTGATAATTAGCATATTGATAACGATCTACTAGTGTGGGAGAATATCTGAGGGTGAAAATAAAGGATTACCGTGCTTGAATTCGACTCAAGGTTGTCCATTGTCCCCATTCTTGTAAATATACGGTCAACCACCCTTATAGTTGCAAAGCGAGCTGGGACATAGCAGCCAATCTGAGCAAGGATGACTACTAGACCACACCTGTTGAAGATATGTGCTCTTTCCGCTCCTTGAGATTAGAGCAAATACAAACATGAGTTCAGATAGTTTGAAGTCAAGGAAGTAAAGCAAGAGTTCCCTTACATGTTTGGACCCATAACTACCAACATGTTGGTTGCTTCTGACATAAAAGATACTATTAGACTGCAAAAGAGTTAAACCAGAGTGCACAGATCACAAAATTAGAACAAAGGGTACATAAAAAATGGTGAAAAGAGCATAAACTGCAGAACACATAAATAGGTAAATTCTCCACATTTTTAACGCCTAAATAGTTTTCTTCAAGCTTGGTCACCAAGATGATTTGTTAGGTGATAGTATCATAAGAAATAGCACGCACAACTTACAACGAAGTCATTGTGTATACTTTCTAAGATGGGATGCCTTCCAGCATCAATTGCCAGTGGGCCACTATCTGCCAAACAATATATAGATAAGTAAATTCCACTCACAATGTTCCTAACCATTTTACGTAAGATGCACTTATAAAATATATTTCGGACTTTATCCCCTCAACTATATGCTTCAGTTTAATTGTTCAAGAATTATTTAGAGCTAGGAAATATGTGATGATACAATAGTAGGCGTTTGAGAAATATCAGCGAGAGTCTGCTACCTGTTAATTCAGGTCTAGAGTATCGATCCACTGGCTTTGTGGAAATTGTGTGGGCAAATGAATTAACAATCATATCAAGGAGACATAAGACTTCTGCTAGGAGTGTGAGGGCAGAGACATCTTCCCTTATAGAGTCCATTAGTCCTGCATACATGGAACACGTTTCACGTAATAGGCATAAATGAACGAATCCTGATAGGAGTACTAAATCATTTTACGACATATAGTTGCGAGCAATGTGCAGTTTTAAACCTTCCAGACAAGTTTCTGTTCGAATGTAACACTCTTCAGCGGCAGACTTATTCCTGACATTCAACTGCATAATAGATGAATGTATATCAATGGAGACATAAGTCCTATTTGTGTTTATATATAAGGGCTCGTTTTTCTCATGTAAAAAAATCCATGATGTTTCAAGTCTTTTCTGGAATAAAATTTTGGGAGAGGAGTACTGATTCATTTAATATCATTTACAGCAATAGCTATAATGTGATCCTGAACTATATCACTTCCTGAACAGTTAAAAATGATTAAGCAACAATATACAATAAAACGAGGCATCTAACATTGTGGTGATTCAACTTACAGAAGCCAGTTCCAGACTCGAACAATGTATGTTTTTCCCATGCTTTACAACCTAGAACACTCCATGTACCAAAAAGTAAAGACAGGAAAACCATATTTATAGATAGAACATCAAGTTACCCATGAAAGTGAGTTTTTAACCTGAGTGAATTTGTTTGGAAGTTTTCCCTGAACATCCTTCTGCGGTATTCTGAAAAAGAAACCCTGCCTGTTGTTGAAAGGGAGTTTTAGATTTGGCAAGTTGAATTCCTCACGATACTTACTGGCCAGATTATGTATTGCTGTCGTTTTCGAGAATTTAGATTAGCAGAACAGATTTGTGTTAAGGGAAAATCAGTAATAATACAAAACGAAGCATATAATTGGTTCACCTTCACTAGTATCACAGAAAGTTCTCCGTGCAATATCCAGAAATCCATCAATACCAGCTTTTAAAGCGAAACACTGCTGTGTGCGGGCAACAAAAGGAACCCGTGCATGGAGAATATCATCATCAATAACTTCTCCAATTCTGAAACAACAAGAAATAAAGATTCTAGTTAGTTGGAAATTCTAATTTTTAGAAACCTTAGATGAGCAAATAAAAGTGACATCCAGAAACAAACTGCACAACTACTATCTACTAGCCAGACTCACTGATGGCGTACTTTTTTCTGATGGAAGCATATCTACCATTTTCACACACAGACTTGTAAACATTGGTAAGGAGAAAACACTTTGCATCCTTTAATACCTGCAATTTTACATGAAACAGGGAGCGACGAAGTTTACAGGTAGTTCATATCCATAGCTACTGAATCAAGCCAAAAACTAGAAACAATATGAAAAGATAAAAACACCTTAGCAAGTAGAGGCAAAGCATCCAATGCAGTCTTAAGTAAAATAATGCTTGAAATCATGTTTTGGCTCCTTCTGGGATTATCAAAACCTAGGACCGCTTCTGTGACTTTTTTGGCTTGAAGCAGAAATGACAAAGAACTCGATCTGTAATTTGTGGGCAATTGACAAAAAATCTCTTATAATGATGTGATTAAGAAGAAACCAAGCTTACTATATTGAATGCAACGAGAAAACTTCAGGATCTCCCATCTTTCTCTAGATTACTTACCAGTCTCTTTTGGAAATTTACGTAAAATCTGTGAAAGCCCAAAGAATAGTTGTTCATTGCTCATCAACTCATCCTGCAGTTACCAGAAGAGGAATTTTGCATTATTATTAATAAATCATCATTCGACAGAAATTTCCAGTAGCTGCACACTGATCAAGCTTAGTAACTCGGCATATTTTACACGTAACAAAAATTTCATGATATGTCTTATAAAGTTCCTTTGACAATTATAAAACCCTTAAAATAGCTATACTAACCAGGCAGTCCAGGCGAGTGTTAATAGTTTTAATATCTTTCAGAGGCTGCAACAAATTGGCACGAAGAAGCCTAGTCCTGACCAACATATCAGGCATGAAATAAGATAACTAGCGAGTTAAAAGAACAATGAAATCTGCAAATATTGAAGAACATTACTATAAAGATCACATTTGAATGCTGACATTCCAAACTTTTATACAGTTTTTTCACAAGAGACAAAGAGATCATTATCAGTAATTTCAACTCTAGTAATGGGTTTTGAGATACCCGCCAACTGTTTTTGTTGTCTTGAACATCTGGAACAAACTCCTCTTTTTGTTGCTAGTGCCCAAAAGAGCATTATGGAATGGATCAATAATTTCCAGATTCTCAACACTACAGTCAAATTAAGGAAACAATGATACATAACGATTTGAACTTGTAATGCTAATATACTCTATAATTTAACACTCTGAACATGAGATAATAGCAAGGTAATTTTACCTAGTTGCATCGATATTCATGTCTCTCTC
>JAKUCM010002514.1:0-18780 GCA_023374145.1 Lepidium sativum | reverse complement strand
CAAATGAGATTTTGTATTTATGATAACTTGTTTTCCAAGAACGAGTAGCTTCAGAGACTTGGAAATTACAAATTATCTTAGTATCCACTTCTTTTAGAAAATGACCAGATTTTCCAAGAAGTTTCTTATTTACTGTTGCATGAATTTTTGAACCCTAAAAAAATATTTTTTTTGTAAGAAATTAGATATAATAATACAAATGCATGGAAAAGAATGATAGAAAAATACTTACTTGTTCATTAAAAAAAACAATTCAAGTGTCTAACCATATTCTTTCATAAAGCTTTTCACGAGTCGAATGATCTTGATTTTGATTTTCTATTGTTGACTAATTGGTGTAAGAACTGATAGAGAATGTAGAACCATTGATTATAGTTTTGTATCATGTCAACTTTATATAGAGGTTGAGAGACATTTAAACCTAATGGGAGATTTCTTTATTTTCAAAATTGTTATCAAAATTATTATCAAAAACGAAATTATTTAAAAATCTGATTTTTTTTTTTACAAAAATTAATTTAGGTTACGTAATTATTGGTAACTAATTGGTTAGGTAGTTGTTGATAATCCAAAACTTTTGGTGAATTTATAGTTTATCTTATAACTAATTAAATTTTATATTATCAGAGTTATTTTTAGTTTAGCAAATCCATTTTTTTTAATGATTGGTTAAACTAGTTATTGATAATCTTTTTGATTATAATTTTGAAATTATCGAAAATTAGGTGTTATTTGTATTCCTTACAATATTATGAACTTTTGTTAATGTTTGAATTCTTGGAGGAATTTATGTTTTTAATAACAATTCAAAACCGAATTTTCAAAGTACATTTGAATATATCAATTTATTTTTTTTAAATTACTTTCGAATATATCAATTCGAAACCGGAAATTTTCAACATCCTCTAATGTTAACAATACGTTATTCATCAAAATTTATATGTAATTTTGATATATTTTTCAAAGTTATTCATGTCTCAAAATAGTTCATATTTTAGATGATTGAGTTTCCAATGTTTAAACTCAAGCATTTTCTTCGAACCTTAATTAGAAGGTCGTCCATATTATGTACAAAAAGTTGTTCACAGTTTATATTATTATCAAAAATAAAAGATTACATAATAGAAAATAACTAAAAGAAAAAAAAATTCAGCATATAATTTAAATATTATGTTTTAAATTAATCACCATAAACATACACAAAAATTTCATAGTTCGATTTGATTTAAAAGTACAACATCACCAATTCTGTCACGAGAAATAATTTTAGTTTCAGTACATCTTCTTTCCATTCTCAAAATGTGAAGTGTTGTACCATACAAAAGTCCAGATCTTGTATTCATGTCTCTCATCAACATAATCTTATACATAAATCCTATTGGTCTTGTAGTGTTTATGTGATTAGTAGGCATTAATATGATCAAATACAAAAATCGTATGTTAATTGTATGATAATGAAATTATCAATTGACTTTAAATGAAAACAACGATATGTATTGAGTTAGTCAAATTCGTGTTAAGATTAGAAAAAATGTAAATATTTTTTATTAACTTTGTGTTTCTTTGGAGTCTTGTAGCATAGATACATCTGTGAAAGAAATCATATCAAGCTATAAGCATGACATAATCAATTATAGCATAAGTATAAGGAATATAAAATAGACTATAATATAAATTTAACCTAGAAACATTATGAGAAGTGAATAACATAATTAGCAAGTATGTGCCTTCTATGTAAAAAGTAATGAAGGAACTCGAAAGTATTTGCCAATATCTCTGAGAAACCGATTATGCTCTTAGAAAAAACAAATTCGCTAATGGATTGAGAAGTTAATGAACAAACATGTAGTAGTCTATTAGGTTTTAAAAAAATAAGAATATTAAAAGAATATTCTATAAATCCTAATTGATTTTTTCAATTTTAATATTGAAATCAAGCATATTTTATTGTTAATGTCAAAATCAATTTTTAGGTCGCAAAATTAATAAGTCCGTCGAGGACAGGTGGCCCAGTGGTGTTGTCACTTTACAAATCCTCAAAGTACCAGAGATCGAACCCCCTACCTGCAAGTGTAGGAGTGGATTTAAAAAGCCACTAGGCTAGTTGAAAAAAAAAAAAATTAATAAGTCCAAAACTTAAAATCTAAGACATGAACTAAAGTTGTGTTTTCAAAAAATTACCTTTTTAATTATATATGAGATATTTAAAAAATATTTAAAATACCAAAAATACTAAGAAATACTTATATACTACTCTTAAAGTTTTTTAAAAATAACATAAAATTATGTCTTTGGGTATCTGTTCGATTCTTGGTTTGGGTCCGGTTTTTTGGGTCTAAACATTTTGGACCCGTTCGGGTATTTAGACATTTCAAATTCGGATTTCAGATCTTCTCTTTTAGGTACAGTCTAGGTCTGATTCCTTGGATCCGGGTTTTTTTATGCCAAGAGCAATCTGGTCAACCTGGAAAACTAGGGATAATCTAGTTTTTAATAACTTCTCTCAATCGACTTTGGAGATCATATTAACAACAATCACATCGTCTAAGGAATGGTCTGAAGCCCAAATTCGGATTGATAAATGCACGAAAACTTACCTGTTGATGGAATGAGATAAGAGGGACAAGAAGACCATCTGTTACACGAATGATGCATGGCAAGCAAATACACTAATGGCGGGACTTGGGTGGACCTTCTCTGATCAGTCTCCAGCAGAGTCCACCTTCCCTCGATCGAAAAACTTTGTTGCTTCACCTTTAGTTGCTGAAGCTCTAGCAGTTAGTTTTGCTCAGCAATCACCTAGGAATCACTTCGATTGAGCTCTGTTGGAAAGTGAATCAATTCCGATGAACTGAGAAAACTCCATTAGAGAGAAGAAAAGCTACAAGAGTTTGTTATAGAGGAAAACATTTATCCAAACCTTCTTTCTCTCTTAACTTCAAAGAAGAAGTCAAAACAAGTCTAAATAGACAACCAATTTTAATGAACCGAGAAAATGAAAATTACATTAAACCAACCTTAACCCTTTAACCGGAATAAACCAAATTGAATAATGATTCTAATACCCTCCCTCAAGATGGAAATCATATTGATTTTAGAGACATCTTGCCTATGAATTGGCTAAACTTGTCTGGTCCTAGAGGCTTTGTGAAGACATCGGCGAGCTGCAGATTTGTGTTGATGTGGAGTGCTTTGATGAGTCCATTTTCAACTTTCTCCCTAACTATGTGGCAGTCCAACTCCAAATGTTTTGTCCTGTTATGGAAGACTGGCTTGTCTTGGGGAATTTGTAGTTCACTGAGGAGATTTGCCAACCACTGAACTTCTTTTATAGCTAAACCCATTGCCTTGTATTCTGACTCGACTGAGGATAGAGAGATTGTGTTCTGCTTCTTGCTTTTCCATGAGATGAGGGAGTTGCAAAGAAACATACAATGTCCTGAGATCAAACGTCGAGTGTCCTTGCAAGATCCCCAATCTACATTTGTGTAGGCCTTTAGAATCAAATTGTTGTTATTGGAATAGAACATACCAAGACTGATTGAGCCTTTCAGATATCTAAGAACTCTATAAGCCGCTTGGAGATGAAATTGTTTGGGATTCGATGCAAACTGGCAGAGATGGTTTCTTACATAGGTTATGTCATGTCGTGTAATGGTTAGGTACATTAATCTTCCAACCAGACGCCTACCGCATCAGAATGAGCAGGTTCACTACTGTCAGCCACTAATGAGATGTTAGGTTCCATTGGGACACTTGAAGGTTTTCAGGCTTGGAAGCAAACTTCAGCTAAAAGTTCTAAGGTATACTTTCTTTGGCGTATAGAAATTCCAGAGCTTGATCTATCTATTTCGAGGCCTAGAAAGTACCTCAAGGGACTGAGATCACAGAGCTTGAAGCATTGTTCGAGGGAATTCTTCAAATCTGCTACAAAATCTTTACAGTTTGATGTGATGATGATGTCATCCACGTACACCTATACATCAATATATTTCCCTTCAATGTTTCGAATGAAAAGTGTATGATCTATGTTGGATTGTGTGAAACCAAGCTTAAGTAAGGAGTTGTTGAACTTGAGTAACCACTGTCGTGATGCCTGCTTCAATCCATAGATTGATTTGTTGAGCTTGCAAACTGCATTCTTAGGGAGTTTTTGTCCATTTGACGTGGTGTATCCTAGAGGGTGATTCATGTAGATTTATTCCTCTTAGTTTCCATTGAGGAATGCGTTGGAGATCTTAACCTGGGTGAGGCTCCACTGTTTTGCAGATGCTACAACAAGAAGTATCTTCACTATTGTCATTTTTGCTATCAGGGAGAAGGTGTCTACAAAGTTGACTCCTTCGTGTTGTGTATAGCCCTTCGTCACCAACCTCGCCTTATGCCTTTCTAGAGTTCCATCAGCATGAAGTTTTGTCTTGTAGACCCATTTACATCCGATTGCTCTCTTGTTTTGAGGGAGTGAGCAGATTCTCCATGTTTTTGAGTCTTAAAAAGCTTTTAGTTCCTCATTCATGGCAGTCAACCATGTTTCAAACTTCTTTGCCTGTGTGAAGCTTGTTGGTTCCCCCACAGCCATCATAGAGAGGATGTACTTGCTATATTCATCCGATAAGGTGTCATAGGATAAGTAAGCTGCATGAGGAAAAATCAAGTTCGTCTATGTGATGTTGACATAATAATCAACCAAGTAATTTGGGGGGTTTTGATTTTCTTCTGGATTGAGAGGGAGAGGTATCTGACATAAGATTTATTGTAGATGCGTCTTGTGGTTCTATTGGGCTAGTGGTATTCTCTGTTTTGTTTGAGGTTGTCTCTCTTCCTCCAGAGTCTATTTGCTCTAAAACCACTTCTTGAATTGGCTCGTCAGGTTCATCTTCATTGAATGAAACGTTTTCAAGATCTGTTCCAAAGAAAGAAGTCATGTCTTTAGACAACTTAGATCCATTTTTAATAGGAAAAAATGTTTTCATAAAACATAATATTCCGAGAAACAAAAATGCTATTTATCTCTAGATCCATTAATTTGTATCCTTTATATCCCATTGGATAGCCGAGAAACACGCATGGCTTTACTCTTGGTAGAAACTTGTGTTGATTCTTAGTCAAAGTTGCATTGTAGCAAAGGCATCCAAAGACCTTGTGATCCTTGTAATGAGGTTCTTTTCCGGTTAAAACTTCAATGGGAGATTTTTCTTTGAGCAATGGAGTTGACAACTTGTTTATGAGAAAAACTGAGGTTAAAACACAGTCTTCTGATACATCGAGTTTTAACCCTATATCCTACTACAAGTGCACAAAAAACGAAATAGTATTTAGAGATCGAATCCACGAAGACCAATTATCACACAAACGATTGAATTATTTAACTAGAGCTAAGTCGATGTGTATGTTAATTGGAATCGATTATAACTAAGAAATTTAATGTAAACAATATCTAGAAAACATCAAGCTTAGGGAGTTCATAGGGAAATCAAGGTTAGGATGAGGAATCTATTCAGGCAAGTTCAATTCCGTTCTCGACTAGGAAATAACAATTGACTAACCTACTCTCGCAACGATAATCACTATGCTTAGATCCTAACTCTCATTGGTTCTAGAATTCTAACCATGCCGTATTAACAGTTCCTAAGTGTCCACAACCAAACCTAGCATCAACTCTCGTTGGTAGTGAAGGAGTTGCTCACCTAGAAAGGTTCTGATCCTTATTAAACTTCTGGGATAATAAGTGACCTAAGATCATAGATTAGTTAGCTACTCTAATCTAGGCATTAACCATGTTTCTAGGCTGAGATTCCATACCTAAAACCTATTTGTTCCTCACCCTTATGTCCCTTAGAATACCCTAAACTTGACTATGAATTACCTAGACATGGAGATAGAGAACAAGCAAGTAATTGTAAATGAATTCATTCAAAACTCCAAACATATATAATAGAAGGTTAGGAATTCTTCTCCAATGGTGTAGAGATCCCAATTTATCTCGTCTAGGTTACAAAAAAAGTCTGCTCATTTTTTCGTCTATCAATAACTCTTAAAAACGTGTTGTTAACCTAATTTTCTAAAGTAAACCAAACTGGTACAAAAATAAGGAAATCTGGTTTTCGCTTCGCAGGGTCATTGATCAATCGATCCTTCAACTGCTCGATCGATCAAAATTTCTTCATTCGATCGTGAAACTTCCAAATCGTGCAAAGGATCGTGCGTAACTTCTTCTTAAAATAGCTCAATCTATCTCGGAGTGCTCGGTCGTGCAGTAGATCGTGCGCACGATATAGATGGATGAAGGTCGATTGTGTCAAGCATTAGAAGTCGATCAATGGATCGAGCGTAGTTTTCCATTTTTAAAGTTGCGATCGATCGATCTTTGTGTTTATCGATCGATCCTTTATCTCGTAGTGGAAAAATCCAAAGTTAAGCTCCAATCTTGCTCAACATGTGGAATCCAAAGTATCCTTGCATTTTGTATCTGAAAAGAATCTAAAAACACGACAAAGACTAAAGAATACATATGAATTAGTAAGCTATAAGTTGGTATAAACGAGATATATCAATGCCCCCAGACTTGGCTTTTTGCTTGTTCTCAAGCAAATACACCAAAATCTAAAAGAAAGGTACAAACTCAAGAACTCAATCTTCATACTAATTGTAACACCTCAGAACCTAAGCAAAGAGCACTCGATTCATTCGACAAGAGAGAGTCCACCTTATACTTCCCCCAGACTTCACAACTAGTCTATCCTAACTTCAAAATCAGACCCAAAAGTTCTAGATCACAACACCAACCTCTTATGAGTCTAAGTGCGGCCTTATCCAGAGAATATCGATCAAAAGACACATGGACTTATTCTCAACACTAATTACCATCCATAATGTGGTTCATTTCCTCTTATTCCTTCTGTTTCAAACCGATTTCTCCCTACTTTTCTAGGGTATTATTGTATTTTTTTTTATCAGCAGTTTTTCTTCTTGCAATTTCAAAGGTGTATAATACGAGTAGGTTCATTGGAGTTTCTCTCAGTAAGCAAGTTAGTAAGGTAAAAAGGGTTACGTCCTTGGATGTATCCTCGAAACCGTCCAGTTCACCTTACAAACAAGCAGCGTCATTGAGAAACTTTTACCCTAGGCTTACTTTGATTGTTGAAAATTAAAGTGCACGAAACTTTGAGAAAAGGAAACCAAGCTTTGGGAAAGGTTCCCAAACTGAGGCTGATAATCCGATCTAATGTATATCAACTCTCTAGACAAAAAAATTAAATCAGGTTAAGTTTGAATTTGATACCGGATTTTTGTAACAGTCGAGATGAAGTGGTTTTAATACAAACAGCTGATGAATCTCTGGGTTTTCTAATAGTCAAAAATGCTCATGAGAAATCAGACCTTCAACTGCTCGATCGATTGATCGATCCTTCAACTGCTCAATCGATCAACGTTTCTTCATTTGATTGTGAAGCTTCCAAATCGTGCAAAGGATCGTGCGTAGGTTCTTCTTAAAATAGCTCGATCGATCTCTGAGTGCTCGGTCGTGCAGTAGATTGTGCACACAATATAAATGGATGAAGGTCGATCGTGTCAGGCATGAGAAGTTGATCAATGGATCAAGCGTAGTTTTCCCTTTTTAAAGTTGCGATCGATCCATCCTTTATCTCGTAGTGGAAAAATCCAAAATTAAGCTCCAATCTTGCTCAGCATGTGGAATCCAAAGTATCCTTGCGTTTTGTACCTGAAAAGACTCTAAAAACACGACAAAGACTTAAGAAAACAGATGAATTAGTAAGGTATAAGTCGGTATAAACGAGGTATATCATATCTCCATTGTTCTAAGTTAACATTGCTTTGAAAGAGAAGGGCACGAGCAACGTTTAGGATATGCTGGTGCTTTCTCTCAACTACTGAATTCTGCTCATGAGTTTCAGGGCAAGAATGGTATGCTCTAATCCTCTTTGAGGGAAAAAGAGCATCAAAACGCAACTCAGGTGCATTGTCGGATCTCACACCTCTTACTTGAGCCCCATATTGTGTATTGATCATAGTAAAAAAATCAGGAAAAATTTTCAGAACATCACTCTTGGTTTTCATCAAATAAATCCAAGTAATTGTGATGTGATCATCGACAATTGTTAGGAAATATCTAAAACCTTCAACAGTTTCCACAGAGAAGGGACTCCAAACATCTATGTGAAGAAGCTCAAAAGGATGTTCACACATGTTATTATTTGATATGAAAGCAAGACATCTTTGTTTAGATAAATAGCAAATGTCACAGTGAAAAGGAGTTTTATTGATTTTATTCAAACCTACTACATCAGTAACAGAATTAATTCTAGACATATATGGGTGTCCTAATCTTTGATGCCAAATTTGAGAATCAACGACACAGTTTAAAGAAAAAGAACCAGGATGAAAATCATTTGTGATTGATGTTCTGTCCAGAAGGTAGAGGTTTCCAATCTATTCAGCTTGTCCAATCGTCTGATCCTTGGTAAGATCTTGAATGAGACAAGTAGATTTATCAAATATTAGTCTGCAATTCATGTATTTAGTTAATTGAATCACCCTTATTAGATTCAGCCTAAAATCGAGAATAAACAGAACATTATTAAGAAGTAAGTGATCACTTATCTTGACACTACCCATTCCCGCAATAGTGATAGAAATTCCTGTAGGAAGAACTATGTTTTTATTTGATAGTAAGGAGAGTTCATGAAAGAAAGACTTCTCATGGACGACATGGTGAGTTGCACCACTGTCCAATACCCATGAGGAAGAGATTAAGACACTACATGCGGCCTTTAAAGCTCCCACAAAAAAGAAATGTAGAGGAGCTAAAGGCAATACTCGAGAGTGCAATGATTGTTCATCCTTTAGTTGATGTCCCTATAGCTGTGCTTGAAGAGGCAACATTCATTTGGGAGTTAAAGAAGGCAATCAATCCTTCTATCTGGTCCTTGGATATAGTCTTGAGTTGGTTTTGAATGCTATTTGTGTCAGGTTTTGAGTCTTCAAAAGAACACTGACCAACCACTGCTTTGGTTAAATTTCCTTTCTGCTTATGTTTGCAATTTGGAGGATATCCATGAAGTTTGAAGCATTTGTCAACGCTGTGTCCAACTGGTCTTTGAGACTTTGAGTTAACTTTGTTGGCTATAGGTGCATGAGTGATTTGGAAAGTTGAAGCCTGAATAATGGGTTGAAGATTGCGTTGGCGGTGGTCTTGATCAAGCAAATTGTAGACACTTTACAGATTGGGAACATGCTTCTTCATGATGATTTGTGTCTTCACAACACTATAGGAATCATTCAGCCCTGAGATGAACTTCACCACACACACATTTTCACCTCTTTCCGCTATTGCTTTACAACAAGTATACCTCTTATAGGTTTTGATGCAATCAGTTTATTCCAATTCATTCCAGAGGGTCTTCAGCCGAGTGTAGTAAGAAGAAAGGTCCATTGTACCTTGCTGCAAATACCATATTAGTTGTGATAGCTGATAAGCTCGCGGAAGGTTAGTGACCTGAAAATGAACAAGAAGATCTTTACATATGTATGATGCATCCTGAAACCTTAGTATACTGCCATATATCTCCTTGTTTACCGAGTTAAGAATCCAAGACTTTACCATGCTATTGCATCGAGACCATATACGATAATGAGAATGAGATTCGTCAGGGCGAGGTAAAGATCCATCTATGAACCCTATTTTGATCTTCACATCCAATGATATAGTCATAGCAATATTCCATGTACTATAGTTCATACCATTGAGAATCTCGGAGACAAGGGAGATACATGGGTTATCGTTGCTACTTAGGAAGTAAGGCGAATATTGAATTCCTTCGAATTGGAAGGAATCTTGGTGAGGAATTTTACTGTTTTGAGACATCATTGCGGTTTGATTTTTAATCGGTTCTTCAACTTGAGGATTGTCAGTCAGAGTTTTCACCGTGACCGGATTACTTTCAACGGTTAGACTCTCGGCTCGGTGAGATCAATTATCTTCCAATGACTTGATTTTGTGAGCTCGAACATTTATCCTGACTCGAATTGAGGAGGAAGAACTTGGAACTCTCCTTTTCCAAAGATTTAACATGTTTTGAGCAGAGGAAGAAGATACTATATCTTGATTGAATTCATATAATCTATACAAAGAGGTCTGATGGAATGTCAGCATAAGTAGATCGAGTTGTTGAAGTTTACTTCAACGCTCTGATACCATGTTGGAAAGTGAATCAATTCCGATGAACTGAGAAAACTCCATTAGAGAGAAGAAAAGCTACAAGAGTTTGTTACATAGGAAAATATTTATCCAAACCTTCTTTCTCTCTTAACTTCAAAGAAGAAGTCGAAACAAGTCTAAATAGACAACCGGTTTTAATGAACCGAGAAAATGAAAATGCATTAAACTAACCATAACCCTATAACCGGAATTAACGAAATTGAATCATCATTCTAATAAGCTCTAATCTGATTCTCTATCTTTAATCACGGCCATCACCAAAGGCGTGAAAATCTCAGAGATCCATTGGAGTATGTGAATATATCTCCGATCTTCTCTCTAACTTTATCTTTTTTACTATTTTCTTTATTCCTCGAAACAAAAATGTTGAGGCTGACAATTTGACCAAGGTGGCTTTGAATGCTGTCTCACCAACTTAAATTGTTCACGATAATCTAGAACGAATGAGATGCTTGAAAAAATAATAATATATATATATATATATATTCAATTTTGTTTTCGGAAACTTTTATTTGTCAACTGGATTGATAAGATTCAAATCATAGTCAAATCCTGTATAAACCCCTATCAATATTATGTGAGATAAGCACAACTTCTAGAAGTTGAATCGGAGTAGAAAAACATGAGAAATGATACTCAACCACTTAATCAAAACTACGTCTCTTGTTTTCATTATTTTTATCTATTTAAGTTATAATTATATTGTATGTATTTTCTTTTTGTGTATTAGAGGATTCTGGTTAAGGATTTATGATTTGCTTTAGCTATTTATATTATGGAAAAGTCTTAATGAAAACTAAAAAAATAATAATGATATCGCAATATTTTAATTAATAGATATGCATTTCATATACATATGACATGAATAACACTACAAGAATAATCATACATGCGAAAATCTGTTATCATACCTGTTATATAACATTTTCTAATATTATGACATCAACAATTATGGTAAATTCGGATATACGAGAACATTATTTATGTGTGTTTTAATATATAAGATATCATAGCAATTATCAAATATCTTTATTTTTGTTGTTATAACATTACGATTTTCTTTTATAAATATTATGATAAGCCAATTAGTGTGTTATAGCTAAAACAAAGATGGTTCAGACTGTAAATATTTTGTGCAGACCTATCCATGTTCTAATTTGGGTATTTCTTTACCATGTGTAAAGTAAATTCCATCTTCTCTACAAACAAAAAATTGCTCTATGATGACTTATGAGACCACCACTTGTACATGCTCTGAACTTTGCATAACAATCTCTTTGCCCTAATTCACATTTAATCTTAGTTTTGAAAAACTATCATTGGAACTAATATTGTATGTTTCTCCAAGGCTGAATATGTGAATGCAAAGTCATCTTGATCTGATAGGCAATGAATCCTTAGAATGTTCGAACGAAGAGAAACTGTGAAATGTACAAAACTTTTCATCTTCGCACAAAATTTATCCATAATAGATTAACAAACAGAAAACAGGAGAAACGATTCATTATTTTGATTAATTTATATTTATGAGTGATATATATATATATATATATATATATATAAGGTGTCTATTTATACAAAAGTGCCAAATGATCACAAATAAGGTAATTTATAATTATTGTAAAATCTAAGATATATATTGGAAATATATTAAATTGAAGAATGATGGTCAAACTGATTTTTTCCCAACAACATATTAATTAAAATTTAAATATTTGATTAATATTCCAATATAAAAAGAAAACAATCTTACAAAATTGATAAAAACAAAATATAGTTATTAACTGGATCATATTTAATTTGTAGTGAGTAAAGATCAAATTCTAATGTCAAAAATATTAGTTTGATTATCCTAATTACCAGATTCAAAAAACATTTAGTGTAGAAAAAAATTCAATGGGTTAGCTAGAGATATATATCTGAAAGATAAAATTTGTCTATTTATACACAGGTGCAAACTGACTCTCGGTAAGTGAGTTTTGTTTTTAATAAGGTGTTAATCTAGTGTTGTGGTTTAGTAATTTTATTTGAGGAAGAAGTTATTAGTTTTGTCGATGAATTTTTGGCGGTTCAAATTTTTAGTCTCTGATCTCTAGGAATTGATCATTGCGACCAATAACTAAACCGTTGATCACAAAATGGATAAGTTTTGGTCACAGTCGCTAAAAACTAACAAAAAAAACAAAGTCTAACAAATGAACCAAGATGTGAGAAGTTTTGTATTAGAGAGTCAGAGTTAGAAGGCCTTCTACATATCCCGCTAACAATCTTCCATCAAATCCCTTTGACATCACTATCTAAGCCATGCTAGTTCTCATATTCTTGAGCATGATCACAACTAAATTCGATCAAAATGAATTAGAGGGGCTTATCTCCTCTCAGCTCTGAAGCTTTCCAAATGCGAAATCGTTCAAACTTATCATTTTTTATATTGAATCTTATTCTCTTACAACTTTAGCTAAAATCCATTATGATTTATGAGAATCCTTTCCTATTGCTTAAGTAAAAGGGTTTAAATAGTATGTATTCGTTGTGGATGATTATTTTCGATTCAGTTGGTCTTATTTTTTTTGTAGGGTGGCCAAAATATATTTGAATTTGAAATACCGAACTAAACCAAATTAGAACCAATTAAATATTTGAGTGAGATCTAGATCTCTATATCCGAAAAGACTAAATCCAAATCCAAAATTGAATGATATTCGAAATACCAAAATACGATTGTACGTTTGAAAAGTTTATTGTTTCTATATAGATTTTGAATAACTTACATATTCAAAATTATAATTATAAATGCAAATATATTAGTAATTATGACCAAAATTATCAAAATCTTTCATTAAATTTTGACTTGTTTTAGAATTTGAAATTAAATTTTATATAGTTCTTACTTTTTAGAAAAACTTGGAGAAAAATATAGAAACCTGATCCAAATTGAATCCAATGAATATTAAGATAAAGATGTATCCTTAACAAACTACTATAAGCTAACCAAACTTGATTTAAGTCACACTAAACCCTACCAAAGAATAGATGAATGGATCTTAATTTATTGGAACCAAATATTCAAAAACTTGAAAGTCCAAGAAACTCGACTCAAAGCCTAATGCCCAGCTATGTCAGCCCTACCCTTCGGTTAAATTCGCAATCTTGTAATACTTATTATATACAAAAAATCCAAAGACTCCAATATATAATCATTTTTTTTTGTCAACTAGGTTACTGGCTTTTAAATTTCATCCTACTACTGCTGGTAGGAGATTCAATCTCTAGTGCCTTGAGAATTTGTAAAGTGACTACACGAAAACCAATCACTGAGCCACCTGTCCTCCGCCAATATATAATCATTTTTGATAACAGATATCCACTACAAGAAAACACGCCTTTTGCGATGGCAAAAGGCGTTGCAAGGCTGTCGCAATAGGCGAAAAGAAACGCCCTTGCGATGGCAACATAAATGTCGCAATTTGCGTGTCGCAAACATAGATTCGTAGAATAGACGTCGCAAGCCTTGCGAGGGAAAAAAAACGTCGCAAAGGCCTAGCATAACATCGTGTCGCAACGGCCTAGCAAAGACTGCGACGCCCTTGTGGGAGCTCGACCTGCGACTCCCTTGCAAGGGCGGGCCATGCGAGGGCCTTGCGGGAGCCAGGCCTGCGACTCCCTTGCAAGGGCGCGTCTGCGACGGCCTTGCGGGAGCCAGGCCTGCGATTCCCTTGCAAGGGCGCGACCTGCGACGGCCTTGCGGGAGCCCGGCCTGCGACTCCCTTGCAAGGGCGCGTCCTGCGACGCTTTTGCGATAACCCGTCCTGCAACTTCTTTGCGACGCCTTTATAATTTATTAAAAATAAAAAAAATATTTTAAATATTTTAAATAATAAATTAAAATTAAAAAATTTTTTTTCAAACTAAAAATAATTTTAAATAAAATAAATTACAAAATGTTTTTGATAAATCATAAATCTTGTGAGCGGTCTAAATTTCCCGACCCGGATCCGGTGTCTTTGTCTGCAGCGTTGATTTCGGCTAATGCATCAGCTAGCTCTGGATCCTTCTTGGCGAGTATAGACCACAAACGATCATAGGTCGTGATCTTCTTCTTAGCTTTGGCAAGCTCGGTGTTTGTCCGATCCAACTCTTGGGTCTGACGGTCGACAATTTGCCGCAGGTCACTGGTTGCCGCAGATGACTGGGAGAATCCTTCTGGTGAGATACACTGCTCAATCTTGGACCCAAGAGAACCTGTTCCAAATATTCTCCCTTTTTTACGGGGAGCGATCTAATAAAAGAATAACAATATTAAGTTAGTTTAATTTAGCAAAAATATAAGTAAGAAGAAAAATTTAAAATGTAGTTTACCTCGGAGTAGATCTGGTTCTTTTGCGCCGTAAATAATCCACCGGATGCTGAGCTCTCATCACCGCCCTCTTGAGTCAATTCCTGCAACTTTGCAGTGACGTCGTTGTAGAGCTTCTCGAATTTTTTGTCAACAAATTCTCCGGCCTTGTTCCGCTTGGTGATGTACAGAGTGCCTACGATATCAGGGTGCGTCCCCGATTCCTCTTGCTGTGAAATTGTAAATTAAAGCAATAATTGTTTAAATAAATGTAAATTATATGTAAAAATATTTACCAGTTTGCGGGCCCGAGCTTTGAACGATGTTCTGCCCGAGCAATGTTTGTGGGGACCGGTCCCATCAGGGTCAGCTAACCGAGCTGCTCGAGAGCTTGCGCTTTTCTTCTGAGACTTAGGATCCTCCCAGTAGCGAATCAAGCCTTCCTAGACCGAATCTTTGAACCACTGTGGCATTGCCTCGTTGCCCTTCTTCTTCCACTTACTCTTCCAACGACCCACCTGATCGTTCATCCGTCTACGCAAGACCGCCTCGAACTCTTTCCGGACTAGACCGGTAATAGAAACTTCCCAGTGAAAACGTTGCTACAAAAAATAATGTAAAATTATTAGTATATTTTTATATATTATAGAAACTTCCCAGTGAAAACGTTAGTATATTTTTATATATTATAAAATTACGAATAATAAATAACAAAATTTGTAAAATAAAAATAAAATATATTACCACAAAGTCCCCGGTGGACGGTTATGATGAAGATTAGGGAGAAATTTGTGCACCGGATCTGACAGGATGTCCTCGATTGTCATCCCCGCAGTAGCGTCTGGTGTCAGGTACTGTTGCTCACCGGGACCTGCATGACCAGTATCAGCAACAGGCGAAAACCCCGGAAGAGATCCATAACTGCCAACAGGGGTCGGTGGAACCGATCTAGAACCCGATCCAGGAGTCGCCGGAGGTTGCTCACCGACATCCGATAGATATCGCGTGTATGGATTATGAGATCTAGACATCTGGCACGAAAAAAAATTTGAAAAACAAATCAGATAATTAAATCCGATAATTGTAACACCGTTAACTAAATCCGATAATTATCTAATAAATTTGGAAAAATTCTGAAAAATTCCGAAGAATTCCGAAAAATTCCTAAAAATTCCGAAAATTCCAAAAAATTCCGAAAAATCCCTAAAAATTTATCTAAAATTTCCTAAAAATTATCTAATAAAATACGAAAAATTCCGAAAATTCCTAAAAATTCCGAAAATTCCTAAAAATTCCGAAAAATTCCGAAAATTCCTACAAATTCCGGAAAAATTCCGAAAAAACTCCGAAAAATTCCGAAAAAAATTCCATAACTAGATCCGACTTATAGGAGCCTAAATCTAAAATTTTATACCTAGATCTAACTAATTACATCCTAGATCTAAAATTTAAAAATTTGACAAAAAAAAAAATTGCTCACAATGAATGGCGGGGAGGAGGGAGAAGGAGGAGGTGGCGAGACTTCCGGCGGCAAGTTCCGGCGGCGAGAGGGCGAGACACCGGCAGAGAGAGAGAGAGAGCGAGAGAGAGAGAGAGAGAGAGCGAGAGAGAGAGAGAGAGAGAAAGAGAGGAAGAGGGGAGAAGAGAAAGAGAGAAAGGAGGAGTCGGAGGACGAGCGGAGGAGTCGGAGTCGTCGGAGTCGCCGGAAGAGAAGAAAAATAGAAGAAGAAAGAGGAAGAATCGGGGAAGAAGAAGTCTTTTTTTTTGTTTTAATTTTTCAGAGGCCGTCGCAAGAGACTCGCATGGCACGCGATAGCCTTGCGACGTCCCGCGTCCGTATGTCACAAGGGTGTAGCAATATTTGCTACACCCTTGCGACATACGGACGCGGGACGTCGCAAGGGTGTAGCAAACTTAAAATTTTGAAAACTTGCTACTCTCTTGCGACATCCGGACCCTAGATGTCGCAAGGGAGTAGCAAATTTGAAATTTGAATACTTGCTACACCCTTGCGACATCCGGACCCGAGATGTCGCAAGGGAGTAGCATGTTTTTCAAATTTTAAAATTTTGCCATGCCCTTGCGACGATGTCGCAAGAGAGTAGCAAGTTTATATCCGGTGGAAGAGTAGCCATAAACAAAAATTCTCTTCTCATGCACATATCCGGTGGAAGATTATACAGTGTCAATATGACAGGCCATAGAGAATATTGTCTACCGGATAAACCAAATGGGCTAAATCCATCAGTGCATAAACCTAGATATACATTCCTTGACTCTTTAGCAAAGTCAGAATGCACCGCTTGAAAATGTTTCCACGCCTTTGCATCTGAAGGATGTGTAACCTCCCTATCTTTTACTTTATGTTCATCATGCCATCTCATTGCAGATGCGGTTCTCTCCGATTGATATAATCGTTTCAGCCTATCAGTGATTGGAAGGTACCACATACGTTTGTACGGGATACGCGTCCTTCCGTTCGTTGCACGGTATCTTGGCTTTCCACAAAAACGGCATTCATGCAGCTTATCATCATCTTTCCAAAAAATCATGCAATTTTCACTACAAACATCTATCATTTCAGATGGTAATCCTAGACCCGCAACCACTTTCTGCATTTCATAATAACTCGCAGCATAATTATTATCTTCCGGCAAATACTCTTTAAGCAAATCAGCAAATTGATTCATACTTCTCTCGCTTATGTTTCCTTCACTTTTAATAGACATTAGCCTAGATGCTAATGATAGTTTAGATAAACCATCTCTACATCCCTCATAGATGGGTTGATTAGCAGCATCTAGCATATCATAAAATTGTTTTGCTTCCGGGTTAGGTTCTTCCGTAATATTTTCAACAACACCAGGGAAATACCCATGATATGCATCTGTAACCATATCATGTGACATATTTCCTTGTAGATGAGCGTAGTTTTCAAACATACTACCACCATAGTTGTTATTTGCATATTCTTGACTCTCTAGATCATTACCACGAGCACCCATATTACTACTTTCACCACCCATACTATATCCTTCCCCATGCGAAAAACCAGACATAATAGTTTGGAGTAAATCCTCTATTATAAACGTGTCTTTTTACCATATCGATATTCAAATATTTCTTGTTCCCGCACTTTAAACATGGACAAAAAATGTTACCATCATTTGGAGTATGTGGGTTTATTTGCCGCCTGATTTATAAATGCCCGTAACCCATCTCGGAACTCCTTCGTCACTTCTCCAGTCTCCATATCCCTTATGTTATACATCCAACGTCGTAAAGTGAACACTTCATGTTCCGACGTCATTATTTCCCAAATCGTAATTTATTTAAATTTTTTTGCATACACAAATTTCTCTCTCTAGATTATCTCTCTTATTAATTATTGTTTGGTGTAAATAAACAATGTCATGTGGGGATATTTATAGGAAAATTCAAAAGGTCTGCTACGGATTTGTGATGTCGCTAAATACACACGCAGAAACCACGCAAATATCTAGTAAACCTGCGATGGAGAACATGTCTCGTGAAAACGTCGCAAGTTTGCAATGGGTTTGCGACATTTGTACATGCCTCGCATAAGTGTCGCAAAAGACTCGCAATGACGTTGCAAACTTGCGACGTTTTTTTCGGCATCGCAAGTTTGCTAGGCCATTGCGATGCCCACTTTGGGCCTCACATGGGTGTCGCAATGGCATAACATTTTTGCGACGCCATTTTGGTGTCGCAAATTTCCTACAAATGATCTTTTTTCTTGTAGTGATCCTAGAAAAATTGCCAACACATTGTCTCAATTTTGTCATATTTCAAGTTCCAATAAAAAGATGTACTAGTACTATTATTTGTATAAATTTGATTTTAGTCCATATTCATAAGTCTTATATGTAAATATGACTTAAGATTTAATGTATATGATATTCATCATAAACTATATAGCAGTATATTTTGTCGACGGTAGACATCAACTTACAATTAATAAACAAATCAATATTTTGATTGGTATATTTACATATAGACTTACTCAACAACATAGTTTGGAGATGGACACATCATTTGAGGATCTCATGAAGAATTGCGAATACATCACAAAGAGTTTAAAGGTCCAAATCTTATTTTCGGTAAACTTGTGTTTATTGAATTTATATACATGTATCTTTTTGTGTATCAGTGGATTTTTTGATAAATGATTTGTGATTTGATT
>JAKUCM010002513.1:0-65208 GCA_023374145.1 Lepidium sativum | reverse complement strand
CCCTGCAGATTGGGATTTTATCATTTTAATGCCATTACTTCTCTGCAGTTGTAGTTTCTATTGTGAATACCTTGTCTTTCTGAGTAGTTGTACAAAAATACCTTTGTATCAAATGTTGTGGTTTTTCATATCAGTTTACGTATATTTGTTTTCTTACAGAAAGGATCCAGGTTACATCAGAATGAATATCCATGATCCGCAGACCATGAAAGATGATGTTAGTACCATTGCTTTATTGGTTCTCAAGTTTGAGTTACAGATTTGTCCATGTTATCTGATTAGGTATAATCTCAAATGTTATTACTTTTTTCAAGGTTCATTACATATTTGTCTTTCTTTCCCCTTTACAGGAACCATTGTTGAAAATAGAGCTAAATAACCCTGCTTTGCTTGCTGGGAATTGGACGCAGCTCTGTGCTACATGCAAGGTACCTGCTAACCTTTCCTTTTATGTTTTCTCAAGTCTTTGAGACCAAATATCTAATCATCGATGCAACATCATGAAAGTGACTCCCTTTTGTCCACTTCTTTATTTTTTATTTTCAATCCAGATTATCAGACCTCTTCGAGCGAAGCATTGTTCCACCTGTGATCGTTGTGTAGAGCAATTTGATCACCATTGTCCATGGGTATCAAATTGTATTGGCAAAGTAAGTCTGTCGTTCTACTTTACTTGTACAATACATGTTGGCAAACTAGAGGTAGACTGATCAGGCTGTTGATATGAACATGTTATCTAAGTAAATTGGTCTCATGCAGAAAAACAAGTGGGAGTTTTTTCTTTTTCTTTTACTTGAAGTTTTAGCAATGCTGATAACTGGTGCTGTCACTCTTGCAAGTAAGTATGATTGTAATTAGAGATGCCCTTTAATTGTGATATGTAAATCAAGGAAGAACTTTCAGACAAAATTAAATGATGTATAATACACATGCAGGAGTCTTAAGTGACCCTTCAGCTCCATCTTCTTTTGGACCATGGATCACCCATCTCGCTACCAATCATGTGGGTGCATTATCCTTTCTGCTGGTGGAATTCTGCCTCTTCTTTTCAGTTGCGGTCTTAACAGTCATACAAGCATCACAGGTGAGCCCACATTCCTTAGCTTCTTATTTGCATGTCTTTGTTTCTCTTGTGATCTAAATGGTACAGCGACTGTTCTTTTCTAATTCATTCCCCTGGATTAATTTTCCTTTAGAAACTAGCTCAAGTGGAGCTAGAACTAGAACTCGCAATATAGACTAGAGAGGATAAATCTACTTTGATGGTGTGATGGTTTCCCTCATCCGTCCTGTTCCTTTTTCCTTTTCAGATATCAAGGAATATAACCACAAACGAAATGGCTAATGCACTGCGCTACAGCTACCTGAGAGGTCCAGGCGGTAATTTCAGAAATCCTTACGATCTCGGGTGTAGAAGAAACTGCTCAGATTTCTTGATGAAAGGTTATAACGAAGATATTGAGTGTAATGAAGAAGAGGCAACAGTAACGCAAGAGGGTATTAGCATGATGCAGATGCAGCGGAATTTGAATATTCAAAATGGCAATGGCCACGTTGCTATCGATGTTAACCCCATACATAATTCACAGTCAGCACATGTTCATTCTTCCAACTGCAGCCATAGCCATAGTAATAAACCAAAGAGTGATAGTGTTCCTGCGGGTTTGGGACTTGGTCTTGGTCGCAACTCATCCCGACCTGTTGTACCTTAATGTGCATTTGTATGTGCTCTTGTCAAGTCATTGGTAATATTGAGGTCAGCTTCATGTGAAAATAGGAAGTAATATAACAGAAATGGTTGTACATTATGATGTATGAGCTGAGTTATGGAAGTTTGAGTATGTGAAAATTTTATTAATACATGACTTTCCTAGTCGCATTGGGATGCAAATTTATCACAAACACATTTCATATGTAACAACAAACAACGAATTACAAGAAAATGATTCGACTCCTCCACCGAAATCTTGTGGAGAAAAGAAAAAAAGAAAGAAGAAAAATCTGATATTGGTTGTTGAACAGAAGCAGCACAATCATTTCTTCTTCGGGAGGGTGTTCTTGTTGATATTAGCTATGATTGCTAGCGTGGCCGTAGTTCTTTCCACCTTCCTTCCCAGTTTATGATCTTTTGATTCCTGCCTTCTGGATGCAGCATACTTTTCCTCAGCCTTCTTTAAGTTCTTCTTCTTCATAGCCACATTTTCTGCGATTTCTTCAGGAGTAACAACAGTAGGTATCTGTTCATTGGCCAACTCCTTGGCCTGCTTTTACCTCTGCTTCCTCTCTTTCTTCTTGTGACTGAGGACGTGATCACGCATTATCTTCTTAGCCGCCTGGAAAAAGGAATTTCAACATATTGTGTCTAATCGATAGAACAAAACAACAAACGGTAAAAAAGTAGAATCTAACCTCAAACTCTAGATCATCCTTTGTATCCATCCAGCTTGTCCAAGCTTAGCGATGAAATTTTTTAGGAAACTAGGAGAACCAAAATGAAGTTCAATCATCAGATCAGAAAGATAAGCAGAGGAGAGAAAGATGAAACTTGGCAGATCGATGTCAGGCAACCATGTTGCGGTGAAGATAGGAAGCAAGTCCACAGATCTTCAATGGCTTTCTGCAGTTCCACCATTTTTGAGCCAGAGAGGTGTTAAACTTTGAAACTGCAAACTTCGAACCTTATTCAACGAGTGCAAAGACTCAGAATCACAGAATCCAGATTTGAGACGAGAACGTACAAAATTGTTTATTCTTTACAAAAGGAGAAGAATCTCTATTAATAGTTACAAATTCGCAACCGAAATTCTAACAAACTCAACTAACGAAACAGAATTAAGAAGAATTGATTCAAAAATCAATCTCTCACTCTGCACTTCAGCTCACTGTGTTCGCGATTTCCATGAAGAAGAAAGGGAAAACCTCTTACTCACTCAGAGTTTTTCCCTTCTTCCTCCACTCCTTGTAACGTTTCATTTACCCCTTTGTTTTGTAACCCTCTGCTAGACGTAGCGTCTTTCATTTCCTCTTCTTCACTTGCGAGCCCTCTGGTTATTCCATAGTCTTTCTTATTCCTTTGTTGGCTTACATAACACTTCCAAGACTTATCATTACTCCCTCCGTTTGAAAACAACTTGCCCACAAGTTCGAAATTTGGAAATTGCTTAGCCAATTTTTTTACCAATACCCAACTACTCTCATGTAATGGTAAGTCTCTCCACACCACCAAAGCCTCCAAGTCGCCGGAAGCAGAATATCTAGTCTCCGAGATACTATGTGGATATATTACAAATTCATCCAACTCATTAAGGGATTGAGGTAAAGGTGTTACCTTGTAATGTTTCCCTAGCATTGGTTTCAACAATGAAACATGGAACACTGGATGAATCACCGATGAAGCTGGGAGTTGTATGCGATAAGCCACCTTCTCAATGCGTTTAAGCACTTCAAAGGGACCATAAAAGCGAGCCGCTAGCTTTGGATACACTCTGCGGGATACAAATTGTTGTCTGTAAGGTCTAAGCTTCAAAAAAACCATGTCACCAACCTTAAACTCCACATCACGCCTATGTTTGTCCGCACTCTTCTTCATCAGTTCTTGAGCACGGAGGAGATGCTTCTTAATGTGATCCAGCATCGCATCTCGTTCTTTTAATGATCTCTCCAAATCATAATTCCTTGTTGACCCCTGCTCAAAACGTAATAAAGGTGGATGATCTCTACCATACAAAACTTTGAAAGGAGTAGTATCAAGTGAAGTATGAAACGATGTATTATACCACAACTCAGCCCAATGAATGAATTTAGCCCAAGTTCTCAGATGTTCTGAAGCGAAACAACGAAGATAAGTCTCCAAACATCGGTTCAAGACTTCTGTCTGACCATTAGATTGGGGATGGTAAGCTGTGGAGAAGTTGAGTTTTGTAGCTGCCAGCCGATGACTCTCCCTCCAAAATGAAGATAAGAAGGTTTTATCTCTATCCGAAACTATGGATTCTGGCAACCATGCAAGCGAATTATGTCTTTGACAAACTTAGCTGCCACTTCTGCTGTTGTAAAAGGATGCTTAAGGGTAAGGAAGTGAGCAGACTTACTTAACCTATCCACCACAACTAAGATGACATTCACATGGTTGGACAAAGGCAGACCCTCTATAAAATCCATTGATACTTGAGACTATACTGAATTTGGAATGAGAAGGGGTTGCAAAAAACCTGTTGGACTCAATGTACTATATTTATGAGTTTGACATATGAGACATTCTGATACATACCGTTGTATATCATGTTGCATTCCCTTCCAATGAAATTGATTCTGCACTCTTTTCAATGTCTTCAGAACTTCCCAATGACCCTCAAGCACACCATCATGAAATTCTTGAAGTAAAACTGGTATAAAAGCGGAGGTCCTTGGCAAGAACAATCTGTTTTTGTAAAACAGTTTATCTTGACAACCAGAAAGGGCCTTTGACTTCAGCTCTCCACACTTTACTGCAGCAACCATTTGCTGAATCTCACCATCTTCCTCAATTTCTTTATATGCTGCTTCCAAATCCAAAGAATGAGGCACTGTAAGAGCCAATTATTGACCAGTTACCTTTGAATTCGAAGTTACCAAGCTTCTACATAACCCATCACCAGCTTTATTTTCCAAACCAGGCTTGTATTCGATATCAAAATCATAGCCAAGCAACTTAATAAGCCAACATTGGTAATCTGTGGACACATCTCTCTGACTCAACAAAAATTTTAAGCTCCGTTGATCAGTCTTCACTATGAACTTTCTTCCAAAAAGATAGTGCTTCCACTTTAGTATAGCTAAAACAATGGCCATGAGCTCCCTCTCATAAATTGGCTTCTTCTATTCCCTCTCTGTTAATGTGTAGCTAAAATAAGCTATAGGATTATGAACCTGCATTAACACCGCTCCAAGACCAAACCCTAACGCATCCAACTTTACTATAAAAGTGAGAGTGAAGTCAGGTAAGCTGAGTACCAGAGCTGACTGCATCATGCTCTTCAACTTATCAAATGCCAGTTGAGCCTGTTGAGACCATACAAACTTATCTTTCTACAATAATGCAGTCAAAGGTCTAGCCAAAATCTCATACTTAGCAATGAACCTTCGATAATAACATGTGAGCCCTAAGACTCCTCGCAAGCTTTTAACATTGGAAGGAGTCGGCCAGTTAGCCATAGCTGCTGTTTTGTTCGGATATGTTGCTACTCCCTCGGCTGAGATGATGTGACCCAAATATTCCAAAGATGTTTGTGCAAACTCACACTTCTTCTCATTAGCAAACAAGCTATGCTTATGCAAGACCTCCAACACAACTCGAATATGCTCCAAATGTTCCTGCCAACAAGAACTATATACCAAAATATCATTATAAAATACTTGTATAAAACGTCTAAGAAATGGACGAAATATGTCATTCATTAGACTTTGGAATGTGGTAGGCGCATTCGTAAGGCCGAATGGCATTACTAGGAATTCATAATGTCTATCCATTGTTCTAAATGCTGTCTTCTCTATGTCCTGCTCCCTAATTCTGATTTGGTGATACCCTGATCTTAGATTAAACTTGGTGAAAACACAAGCACTAGCTAGCTCATCTAAGAGCTGATATATTTCCGGAATTGGGAAACGATCTAGTATCGTTACTCTATTAAGAGCTTTATGATCTGAGCAGAAACGCCAACCTCCTCTTTTCCTTTTTAACCAACAACATTGGGCTTGAAAATGGACTATGACTCATACGGATAATTCCTGATTTAAGTATTTGTGAAACCAATTCCTCCATGGCCAATTTTTGAGCATGAGGATACCTATAAGGCCTCACATTGACTGGCCATGCCCCTGGAATAAGCGTGATGGCATGCTCACAGCCTCGTAATGATGGTAGTGATGTTGGCTCACAAAAGACTTCCAAAAATTGCTACAACAATCTCGCCAACTGACTGGAACAAACTGAGGATTTCTCCCTCCTGTGTCTGTCCAAATTAGCTTGATCCAGTACATGCATAAACTTCTTCCATCTCTTCCCATCTGGTACACACCCTCGATGTAAAACTAGTTCCCCTTTTAATGTAACAAACTTTCCTTTATGCCAGAAAGCTAATTCATGCAAATTCGAGTCCACCTCACAACGATCTAAAGTTTGCAGCCACTTCACTCCCAAAATCATGTCTGCACTTCCGAGTTCTAAGACAATAAAATCTGCTTTAAACTCCAATGATGACAATCTAAACTGCACCGCTTTACAAATCCCCGAACTCTTCACAATTACCCCATTCCCCAACATCACATCGTTCCTAGATAAAATTGCTGGAACTAGTTTTGTCTTTTGCAAGATATTTGGAGACACAAAGTTATGTGTCGCTCCACTATCTAACATCACCACTACCTCCAAAGATCATATTCTCCCTCTTAGTTTTGTTGTTGTCACAGTATCAATACCCATGAAGGCATTCAAAGACAGCTGCAAAATTTTTGGCTTAAACACTATCTTTTCCCTCTCTTCATTCAAGCTGTTACCATCATTCAACATCAATTCAGTATCCTCCAATACCAAAATCACTTGAAGACCTTTGCTCTTACATTCATGAGTCGGTCCATATGGCTCATCGCACCTAAAACACATACCCCTTCTCCTCTGATCTGCATACTCGGCTGGGGACAACTCTTTACGTCCTTTGCCGCTATTAGAGCCCACACTCGACTGAGCTGTCGTGGCCACAGCCGATGCCTTCACTCTAAAACTATTCTTCTGCCAAGAACTTATATTGACCACTGGCTTTTTCCAAGGCTCTGACCCTAACTTCCCCGCAACTGGAGCCCCAGCTATTGTCTCCAAAGCGGTGTTAAACACTTGGACAATTAAAGAGGGTTCCATCTCAAGCACTAGTGTTATAATAGCTCTTAATCCATGCGACTTTAAAATTTTAACTACTTGATTCAGCTGCAGTTTCAGACCTTTTCGAAAGAAAGAAATCTTATCTTCCTGCGACAATCCCCGAACTTGAAACACCAAATCCTCAAACTCATGAACATAAGCCTCAATCGACCCATTTTTTTTGTATAGCAAACTCTAGGGGAAGTATCGATTGATTTGGAAAAACGCAACAACAAACGTTCCCTAAAATTATTCCAATCAACAAATGGCGCATCTAAAGACTCGTAGTTATACCAGCTCAACACATTTCCAGCTAAGCTCACAGAAATCAAATCCAACATTTGAGCTTCAGTATACTGACCGAGAGTATGAAAACGTTCCACTGTGCTCAACCACGAATACGCCTCCTCACCAGAGAACACCAGAAAGTCAATCTTTCGTAACACTGTATCACGATCACTCAACACGCGCTTATCCAACGATCTTGAACCAATTTTGAGACACGAGCCGGTTTTGCTTCTCGCGTTCGAGCTTCGACTCGCGTAGGTTCTGCAATCACCACATCCTGAACATTGACCGGTTCTCGGATAAAAGAAGTACCACGCATCTCTTGAAGCATCTGGAAGATCCGATCGACTTTGTTGTCCAATGAATTTAGACGCTCATTCGTCTCTTTCTTTGATTGCAACAACTCCATCGCGACGTTCTTCACCTGATCCGCCACTTGAGAAATCTCAATATCTCTCTTCATCGCCGATTCCAAAGATCTCGTCGTCACTGGCATTATGAAGTCTTGTCACCGCAACAACTGTTAAACTTTGAAACTGCAAACTTCGAACCTTTATTCAACAAGTGCAAAGAATCAAAATCACATAATTGAGACGAGAACGTACAAAATTGTTCATTCTTTACAAAAGGAGAAGAATCTCTATTAATAGTTACAAATTCACAACCGAAATTCTAACAAACTCAACTAACGAAACAGAATTAAGAAGAACTGATTCAAAAATCAATCTCTCACTCTGCACTTCAGCTCACTGTGTTCGCGATTTCCATGAAGAAGAAAGGGAACCCTCTTACTCACTCAGATTATTTCCCTTCTTCTTCCACTCCTTGTAACCTTCTGTTGAACACAATTTCTTTCATTTCCCCTTTGTTTTGTGACCCTCTGTTAGACGTAGTGTCTTTCATTTCCTCTTCTTCACCTGCGAACCCTTTGTTTATTCCAGAGTCTTTCTTATTCCTTCTTTGCCTTACATAACACTTACAAGGCTTATCAAGAGGGAACTGAAATCATATTACAAATAGAAAGAGAAATAAATTTCAAATTGCCGCTTAACAAACCTTATAATCTGCAGTAACAGACTTTTCTAATCTGCGCCCGAGATCTGCTACTGTACGCCCAACGGAGTAACAAACCTTCTACTCTGCTACTGTACGCCAGGATCACAAGTGAGTAATCTGCTACATGGATCCACAAGAGAGTAATCTGCTACATGAGATCTTTTTTCTTATGAAAAATCATTTGCTCCTACGTTAACACATCCACGAACATATATTTTAGAGAAATGAATAAACAAAAAAAGTGCGAACACAAGACGCAGAGAAAAAAGAAGAAGAATATGTGTCATTTTTTCGTCTTCTTTTTTCTTTTATCTTCTGACCAAAATAAAAATAAATAATCTTAATTTGGGATGAATATGGATCTTTTTGGGCTTTTGTATATCACAACAAATTTCTTAGCAGAGCCCATTATCATCCTATGGTTTCCTAATAAAATATGGGCATACCCAAAAAACACGGTTCAAGTTACCCAAATGGGTCGAATTTTATAAATAATTTGTTTATGGTTCGTGTCAGGTTTAACCCAAAAAACCATCATCATTGGAAATTTATTTTGGACAATTTTTTGATAACCAATCTGGACAACAAACAATAGTTTTTCTAGATTACTGGGTTTTTGGATCGATTTGGTTTAACCACGAGTTAATAAATTAATAATTTTTTATAAAAAATATACACATAATTAGTTTTATAAATATAAAAGTAAAAATTTTGGTACCATTTAAATAAATTTTTTTGACGTCCACAACAAAAAAAAAGTTAAATAATTTAAGCATTTTAAATCCAAATTTCACCCAAATATTTTTGTTAAAATGTCCTAAACCCTATCTTACCAAGTAAAATCAAATCTTTTATATTTGTAAAATTTACATATTTTGATAGATTTTATTAAAACGGTTATCCGTCTCATTCAGCATGTCACATGTAAATAGCAGGTTTTCTAGATTTTTTTTGGTTATTAAGTGATGAATTTCAATATTAAACCCGAACAGGAGTGATGAATGGGTCATCGGTTATCCGGTCTGGGCGGCATCAAAATATTGATTTTGTGTTTTTCAATCCAAATCCAAAATGATCCAAACCAAATCCGAACCGAAATCCAAAAATTTGAGTGATTGTGACCCAAACCTGAAAATACCTGAATCGATCTTAAAAATTTGAGTGATTGTGATCCAAACCCAAAAAACTAAAACCCGAATAAACTGATCCGATCCGAATCGTTGAGCTGAATGTCTGAGACTATTTGTTAAACATGTAATATATCAGAATAATTGAACCAACAACTAGGATGCCTAAGGATCTGGTTGTTCTTTTTGGTTCGCATCGGTTCTTTCGCTATTAAGGGTCTCAAATATGTTTGGACATATTTCTATTTTTTTTGTAATTTGAAGCAGTTACAAAACCAGTTTTATTTTATCGATAAAATATACGCGTTCCTATCATTCCATATACGTTTTATGTTGTCTTCTTCAAATTGTAAAAACCCAAATCGTAACTCTAAGCCATCGCGATTCATCCAATTTGTACAATCTCCGAAGAATTTACCAATCGAATGATCTAAATGACACTTTTGAAATTCCTCAATTATCTGGCAAACATATGACAAACATAATAATTAGCAAGAACAACAGTGATCAAATCAATTCCTCTTAAATAAAAATTGGCAATAGATTTGACCTTGCCAAATGCAACTATGTAGCTAAGCTCCACTCAATTGTAATTGCATCACAAGGATTTGGTTTAAACTAGAGATTGCTATGGAATTGAGTTATCACCTAAATTATATATATGTACTAACTCAACTCATATAATACTGAATACATAAACTACCTAAGATACTCTCAAAGATGCAATAAAAGAGGTTTTCACTAACAGAGGAGAGAAAACTACAAATCCAAAAATTAAGCAGTAGCAATAAGAAATTGTGAAATGGCGATAAAGTCACCTCCAGACACATTGGATGTCGATGAGGTGTAAGTGAAGGTTGTCACTGATTTTGGGCATATGCTTTGTAATCGCTGTCATTGTCTGTAAAGACTAGAGGAATGTCTGTTCCTAATTCAATTTGTTGTTGTTTATGTTCAATTCACTTCTTTGCTCAATTCACTTCTTTGTTCATTTGCTCAATTCAGATTGAAGAAAATATTCTAATAAAAGAAACAAAACAGATTTTGCCATTCATAGTCTTGTTCAATTCAATGTTAAATAACATTAAGAAGAACAGAACAAAGATTGCAACAATGCTTAAAGTCTTAATGTATGCAAAATATTAAAACATAACACATAACAGATTTTGTCTACTTGTAGGGTAGAGCTGGAACAGACTGGTGTGAAGCTTGTGTGCCTTGAGAAGCTTGGGTGCCTTGAGAAGCTTGTGTGCCTTGACCATGAGAAGCACCTTGTCCTTCCTAAATGTAATCAGAAATAAAAACTGAGTAGGAAACATATTCAATAAAAACAGAAACAAAATCGTAAAACCGAAAAGGAAACCAAACCTGATACTCCATTGGACGTCCCCTTTTCTTCTTTGGTTCACTCTATCGTGGTTGATTTTTGCAAGATGTCTTATTATGCCCTTCTTCTTTGCAGTTAGAGCAAGTCATCACCCGAAGACGACGTGATAATCTTGTGCTTCCCGCGGATGATGAAGCTTCATGTCTTCCTCTCTTCCTTGCATAATTGGAAGGCCTTCCTGGATTACCTTTCCTCCATGGTGGTAGCAAAACCCCTAGTTTATTCAGTCTAGGCCACAACAACATCCCTTGGACAGGTCCAATCCCATCACTGTAAGTGTCACGCCAAGTACAAGCCAAGTAATAGCCACTCACAAATCGTTCAAGCCTTTGTTTGGTCTTAATTATAACGGAGGTTCCATGAATACACGGAGTCATTTGCCACTTCCTACACCCACAAAACCTATCATTCATATCGACTCTATAGCTTGTTCCACCAATGTCAACTTCAAAAAGGTTGTTTCTTGCCAACAGAATTGTACAAGCATGTGATCCTTGAATCGTTTTTTCAATCTCATCATGAGCTCTTTTAGTAAATTGCGTCTTCAATCTTGCAGCCAGTCTAGACCTCTTCTCAATCCTAACCATACATTGACGCCTAATATCATCTAACATGTCTAACAATGGCTTCTTCCTAGCTTGCCTAATGGTTCTATTGAAGGACTCACACAAGTTATTTAAGATGTCACTACAAAATTACCCTTCTCTAAAGTATGCCCGAGACCATGTGTGCAGATGAGTGTTCTGGAGAGTTACAAAAGCTTGAGGATTGTACCTTTTCAAAGCTTCCATACTCAAAGCAAACTCCCCTTGTGTGTAGCTGCGTGCAATGTTCCAGAACAAACACTACAACTCCATATCATAATTGTCATTCTTCCAGTTCTCCATAATGTGCCTTGCACATTGGCGATGCTCAGCATGTGGAAGAATGGATGACACAGCCTTCACTAGACCCTACAACAAAAGGTAATCACTTAAATATGTTTTATTGAAAACCACTTAAAAACACATTCATACCTTCTGTTTGTCTGAAATGATGGCAACACTCCTTCCATCTTGCATCTCTAAATTCGCACTGAGCAATCTAACAAACAAGTCCCAATTACTGTCATTTTCTATCTCTACTACTGCCCAAGCTATGGGTACTATCCTATCCTATTGTCTCCATCTCTTCCTACAGCCGCCAAAAGGTGTCCTCTTATATCCCACTTGAGGAATGCACCATCTAATCCTATTATTTTCCTACAATTTTGTTTCCAAGTTTTCCTCTGTGAATTGAAACAAATGAAGAGACGAAGAAACCTTTGTTTACTTCCGATTGTAGGACCAGGAATAGTCTCGATCTTAAATGTAGAGCTTCTGTTGGACTGTAATACCTCAGCTTTGTAATCCCAAATTCGATCAAAATGTGCCTCATGACTAGCTCTTCTTTCTTTTGAAAGCCTGGCCTTTGCTTTTGCACACTGCTCTTCACTCATTATGAGGTTGTACTCCCGCTTAATTTCAGCTGCCATCTCATGCTTCGTCAACTTCGGATACTTCCTCAGCCTTTCTTCAAACAACCAAGTTATGGTCTTCTGCTTCAACAACCTACCCTACCCTGACCTAACACACGAATGCTCATCAACAAACACTTTCACTTGCATCTTCTTCAACCTCTTCTCATAAGAGCAGTACATTCTCCATTGACATTGTTTGTGAGAACACTTAGCCCCAACCTTATTAGATTTCAATTTGTACATCTTGATATCATATTTAGATTTCAGTGAGTACCTCAATAGGGCGATTTTAACATCCTCTGGAGAATTGAAGGTTTTCCCTAACCTTATGAACACACCGTCTTCTTCTACTTATGTCCGCTCACCGACGTCATGGTCATCTTCTTCATCTTCGTCCGATGATAGAGGATCTGGAATTCTATCCTCATCCCAGATTTCATCTCCACTATCTCCATCGCTTCCTTCTTTTTCAGCCTGATCTTCTTTCTCTGCTTCGGTGGAATGTGCTCCAAAGTCAGCACACACTTCCTCATCTACACCAACTCGATCTCCATCTTCTTCTACATATTCTTCGTTCTCTCTGTCCACCTCTTCTTCATCTTCTTCGAACTCACACTTTTCTTCCTGATCTCTTTCACGATACTCAACAAGATCCTGTGATTCAAAATTGTTAGTGGATGCGGAAAAGGATTCGACTTCAGTGGAGGTGGAGGAAGATGGATTAAACTCCGTGATGCTAGTGATTTCCGTCGCGGCATTGTCGATTGTTATCGAGTAGAGAAACGGGAAGAACAGCGACAAAAGAAACAAAAATCGATTAGGGATCCAAATCGATTTAAGGTTTTGGTTTTAGGGATTTTTGATCCCAAATCGATTTGTTTCTATTAATTAAAATGCACAATTTTTACTAACGGAACTTTATTAATAGGCGTAAACAGGGCTACTGTTTTCCATTTAACAACTTAACGACATGTTAAAACGGCTTAATCAACACAAAGTTCATGGTTTTAAAAACAGTCAACGAATAGTACAAGATTAAAGTTTGGGGTTCCATAGTTCAGAGTTTGTTTTTGACCCTTTTGGTAAGTTGACGGTTTGATTGACATTTTTTCCCTTATTGTATCTTAACGATATAATTATTCCAAAAGAATAACATCTTATGCAATTTGGATATTTCAATGACATAATTTTATAAATAAATACTACTTCATAAAAGATATATTCTTAAATTGTTCTTCAGATAATATTATAAGTATAGTCTTCAAATAATTTCACACATGTACTTTTGATCTTTAAATAATAAATAAAACCAGGCTAGAATCATGATTGAAGTCTGCTTCATAACTATAACTCATAACTGAAAATTGCACTATTTGTCTTCAAACATTAAAAGGACGAGATGCCATTAATAATCTAGCCTGCAACCACATCTACCACAATGATTGCATAATAAGTTGGCTTAACGCAAATAAAAATTGTTCGATATGTAGAGCAACATATCTTTAATTTTTCCATTCCAAATAATTATAAAATTATCCATTTCTGATGCACATACCTTTTATTTCAGAAATACAACGCAAATCACAAAATTTGACAAGTCACACAACAAATAAACTACACATAAATGTTTCTAAACTAAAAATCGGGCGTAGCCCGGTCAATCCCCTAGTATAATTAAAAATAATAATAAGAAGAAAGTGGTGAGATTATGCTTGATCCCTCTCAATGGTGAGACTCAAAAAGTCTCTAAACAATTATTAAGTAATAAATTTAATGTTAATTTATTGTTTGAGACTCCACTTATTTAAACTAAGTTTTATGTGTTTAATGGTAACACTCAAAGAGATCATAAAAATAATAATAATAAACTAATTTTAAAAAAATGTAAAAGTTTGCCAAAAAAATTAAATTACTATATAAAATGTTGTAGATTATTAAAAAAGACTAATATAATATATTGCATAAAATATTAAACAGATATTACAAGCAATTTGGTTCTAGTTTTGATTTGTGTCAAATATGTTCAATCAAATCAACTTTCAATTGGTTATGCATTCTTTCCTCCTGAATTCGAACTCGATTGGCCATCATATTGCTTACATTTGTAGGCGTATCTGTAGAAAACGTGAACTCCACATGTGATGTCCCGCTTCCTTCTTGTAGTTTGAATTCTGATAAATCATATTGAGTGCATTGGTCTCGTTCGTCTTCAACGATCATATTGTGCAATATGATACATGCCCTCATTATGTTGTCCATTTTTGTCTTATCCAAAAATAGAGATGGGTTTTCAACAGTAACAAACCGAGCTTGTAAAACTCCAAAAGCACGCTCAACATCTTTTCAGACGGCTTCTTGATAATTAGCAAATAATGTTGATATCTCATCTTGTGGCCGAGAAATTGATTGGATCAACGTTGCCCACTCCAAATATATACCATATGTGAGATAGTAAGCAATGTGGTATTGACTCCCATTAACAATGTAGTTGACAGGAGCTCGACCTTCTAGTATATCATTGAAAACTATGGAGCGGTCAAGAACATTAATATCGTTACATGTACCTAAAGGTCCAATAAATATATGCCAAATACATAGATCTTGTGAAGCCACAGCCTCTAAAACGATTGTGGGTTTTTCATGTCCACGTGAATATTGTCATTTCCAAACTGTTGGACAATTCTTCCACTCCCAATGCATATAATCAATGCTTTCTATCATCCCTGGAAATCCCCGAAACTTATCATTGGAGATCTTCTGTTGTTGGCCTTCTCAAATACTCATTTTCGAACAAATGTATAACTCCAACCACAAAATTTTCTAAGCAAATTCTGCTAGTGCTTGCACTCATCCGGAGGTATTCATCAATCGCATCAGGTGCAACACCATATACCAAAAGACGAATGGCGGCTATGCATTTTTTTAGGACATGGAAACCGAGTCTTTCAGTGGCATCTGGTCTGTGTTGAAAGAATGGCACTTCATTGGATAGTCTTTGAACAATACGCATGAACAGTCACTTGCTCATTGTAAATCGTCGTTGAAACATGTTATCGGGTTGATTTGGTTGATCAAAAAAGTAATCTTTCCATAACTGAATATATCCCGCCTGTTTACCTCTTTCAATATGAATTCGTGTTTTCTTCGCTTGTTTGGCCACTTGACGTTCATTGTAATCATTTATAAAATCTTCAAAACTTGTCAAAAATTCTATTGAAATTGTCATCGAAGTTTTGATCGATAGTTTCATCAAAAGACATGTTTTTATTTTTTGGTAAATTTGAATACTTTAAAAGAAAAATATAAGTAAATAAATAATAAATAATAGGGAATATGAGAAGAACTATTGAAGATTTAGTGATAAGCCAAAAGAAATAATAAGTAGATGTGATCGAATGATTTAGGGAAGATGAGAAGAACTTACACACACACATATATATATATATATATATTACATTGAGATATTGTTTGGTACAACAACTTAGATAATAATAACAAAAAGACAAACAACATCAACACCACATCTTGTCGAACAAGTTGAGACATTGCCGACAACATTCAAGACTTCATTTGCCTGCACATTCAACAAACCAAACATCTAACTTAATTAAAAATACCAGAATAAACTAGCAAGTAAAAACACAAGAAGAATTACTAACCTAGCATATTACAACATGTCAGAGATTAGCTTCATCTTAAGACTGAGTTCCAAATCAGTTAGTGGTTCAGTTTTGAGCACCAGATTATCCAGAATCTTCTGCCTGGATAATTTTTCTTTGGCTGCCAAATATTTCTCCTTAATCATCCACATTTCTGCAAGTTCATTTAGAGAACTCTTGTCACCTTCTTCAAGATTTCCCTTGCCTCTCTTTTACCCTTTCTCCTTCGCCGCCTTAACACCTATAGGCCTCTCCATTGTTCCCTCCTCCACATGGAAGAATTAGCCACAGTGTGATGTAGCTTAGTTCTTTTATTACCTTTGTTATTTTTTGGAGTAGTCAACGAACACCATTTTTGATCATTTCTTAAACTTCTCCAAACATGCTCCAAGCTGAACTTCACCTTCCAATCTTGGAAGTACAACTTGTATGCAAGCTCCATAACATCATCTTCTGATTGCCCACTGCTTCTGTGATGCAAGGCATAGTCGTAACAGCCAGCAAACTTGCTCACACTCTCATTCAATTTTGACTATTTTTTCTTACATGTGTTGCTCTCCCGCATTACAAGACTGAAGACAGCAGGTTTGCAGCATAATAAAGCTGCAACTCTATTCCAGAAAGTCCCTCCTCTTTGATCATTCCCCACTATTGCGTCTTTGCTTGTGTCTAACCAAGCACTCACAAGAGCATTCTCTTCAGGGACACTCCATCTATGCCTAGGTTCTCTTTGGCTTGTAGGTGATTGAGTTTCATCTTCTGGAGTATTCATCTCCTGTTGGCTGTTCAAGAGATCAGTAAAGCTTGGAGTGGTACTGAATGGATCAGTAAAGCTTGGAGAGGAACCCATTCACTCTCATAGAAACGTTTGGTTTGGAGAATTGTGTTTTTGGTTAATTATAACACAAAGAGTCAGTAATTAATTAACTAGTTGGTTGATGTCTCCATCACCATAAATTGTGTAGTTTTAAAGATAAAGATCATTATAAATGACATAATGAGACTTACTGTAAGGAGGTTTCCTAAGTCTTAAGTGCAGAATCTTCAAAGATACACAAGTAATCTGTCTTTTCCTCAGTTCCTCAGTCTTAAGTGCAGCAGCTGCCATCAAACATTTTTGGTTTATACAAAAAGGAACTTTGAGAAGGCTGCACCCAGCAAGAGAAGATTTCCAAATGGTTCATGTTGAATAATTGAAATCTCTGAGGTGAATAATATCAGGTAAAAGACTACAACAGTCCAAAACCACACTAGAAGAAGATTATGAAAAGATTAAGTTCAATATAAGCGACGAAACAAACATTTCATGAAATCCAAATGATCAAATCAAAGCGAAATCCATAGAAGATTCAAACAACATAATTATCCTAGTTAACTTCAGGCTCCATTATCCCAAAGAAAACACGAACAACAAGAATTCTAGTACAAATCAGAAAATCCACGGGCATACAAGCGAAGAAAACAAACACTGCCACAAGAATAATCAAGAGATCGAGAACATGAGAATACACTAACCTGGGATCAGAGACGAACAACTGGAAGAACAGAGGTCGGTAGACATGGAAAAATCAAAACCAACTCTAAATCAGCTTCTTCTTCATCACCAGAAAGTTCATATCCACTTGTTATATCACTGCTCATCATTGGTGTAACTGACAAATAAGAAAAGCAAACAAATTGGTCTATTAGCATGAACGGAATTGATATTTGCTAATAATACTACAACTATTCAAGAAGATATCTTAAAAGGGTAATCATCATTGTTTGAGCAACGAAAAACCTTTGGACGAAGAAACTAGAGAGCCTTGTTCTAATGTACTGGATGTATATGCTCCTCCATTCTCAGATTTACAAGAAGTATCTTGAGGTTCGATGAAAGACACCTGTCAAGTTTCAATAGATCAATTAACCAAGTAATAAATCAAAGAGTGTGAGGGATTATGGCAAAAACTCTTTAAATGTTTCATCTAAATTAAATCAACACAGGACAAAAGAGAAAGCTCACAAAGGCAATAACCTATTTGATTTCATGTCAAGTCACACAAGTTCACAAAGCCAAGAACCTATTTGATTTCATGTCAAGAACATGTTGGGTTTCTAGTTGTTGCTCTGGTTGAGGAACTGAAACACCTCCATTCATTCTTGCTCTAGCTTCTGAAAACATTCTTTGTTGTTCTGCTGCTGCTTCCTCATAGGCGCCATAGACTTCTTCCACGTATTCCACAAAGCAAAGAACCTATTTGATTTCATGTCAAGTCACATAAGTCAAAACTACGATTACCAAACATTTCACATAGATAAATCTGACTGGATATAGCAACAAACCTTTAACTGTCTGAATTAGCTTTGTAGACTTGTTTGTTGGGTTTTTAGTTGTTGCTCTAGTTGAGGAACTGAAACACCTCCATTCATTCTTGCTCTTGCTTCTGCAAACATTCTCTGTTGTTCTGCTCATGCTTCCTCTTCTTTCATCTCAGCTCCGATGTTCATCTTCACACTCCTTTGTGAATCTTGCTGCAAACACACCAAAAGCTGATTAGAATTATTCAACTCAGGATTTTGTAGAGAAGGGAGATAGTTTAATAGATTTACCATGGTTTCATACTCATGTTGCTCATAGGCGCCATGGACTTTAACAGAATGAACAAACATAATTACATAGCAGTCAATAACTAATGAGTTTTTGTGAAATTTTAGATGCATCGACTAACTTGAAGACATGTACAGAGAGCTAGGTTTCCAAAATTTATTCAATTTACCCATCATAAAACTCTTCACTTATACCAAAATCCCAAAGCACCATTCAAAGGCAAAATCTTTCGACCAATCAACAGCAAATCCTAAAAGTAAAATGGAGCGAATGAGCAAGAAATGTACCATGGAGATTACTGCCATTGAAGCCCTTATTGTTGGTGGTGATAGTTCCAGTCGCTTCCTGTTGCTTGTTCTTCAAAGCCTTTCTCTTATTCGCATCGGAAGGCATGATCAATCGAGACAATCGATTTCGTCGCCCGCAAAAATTCCACTCCCCGATTTGCTTGACCTAATCACTCTAATGCAAAAATCCAATAGAAAAGAGAAGATACCATTGAGATTCACCTCAATACTAATCGATATCAAAAAAGCTAGACACACCTCCATTGAATTTGATGGAGACGGTGGGAATGTCGTAGAGAGAATTCTAGAGAGAACTTTTTTTTTAAGCTATATGAAAAAGAATAACGATTTTTTCTTCAAAACAAAATTCAATGATCGGCCAAGATGGAGCCACGTCATATGTGGAGGCGTTTCTTTTGTCTCAACGTAATGAGACGTTTCAACGCCAAATTTATGGCCAATTCTTTTTTCTTTTTTTTTTCTTTTTTTTTTTTTACTTTTATGATACTCACATAATATCACTACTAAACATACTCTTACATGTCTGATACGCATCACTATGTAAAGTAATCCTAGAAGGCTGCTTGAAAAACGTTGTGACGGAAGCAGCCCACTTGGAAGAGCTTCAAAGTTGGGACTTGCTCCAGTTCTTTGGTTCATGATTCTGCTGCTTCTACGCATATATACTACTTCGGCTGTTTTGGGTAGTTAGCTTTGCCTTCTTGAATATATGGTATGTGCTTAAGTAATTATTCTAGGCATGGTTATTATTTTCTGAACCCTTGGGTCATTGCAGCATCCAATCTGCCAAAACTAACAAGAGGAATTTGTGCGCTTGCCAGGATGGGATCTGATATGCTCTGGAGAGCATATGTGAGACGTGCAAAGGAAGCAAAGCTTCCGAGTTAAGTTGGCGAAGATCCGATCGTTGATGAAGAAGAAGGATCAACGGCTAGGAATTAACAATCTATCTTTATAATGATAATATTCATTCTTCCAACTGCAGCCATAGCCATAGTAATAAACCAAAGAGCAATAGTGTTCCTGCAGGTTTGGGACTTGGTCTTGGTCGCAACTCATCCCGACATGTTGTACCTTAAATGTGCATTTGTATGTGCTCTTGTCAAGTCATTGGTAACATTGAGGTCAGCTTCATGTGAAGATAGTAAGTAATATAACAGAAATGGTTGTACATTATGATGTATGAGCTGAGTTATGGAAGTTTGAGTATGTGAAAATTTTATTAATACATGACTTTCCTAGTCACATTGGGATGCAAATTTATCACAAACACAGTTACATTTCATATGTAACACCCAACAACGAATTACAAGAAAATGATTCGGCTCCTGCACAAAAATCTTGTGGAGAAAAGAAAAAAGAAAGAATGGAAAAATCTGATTAACGCCAAGTGAAATCAGAGTTAGAAATCAATAAATCAGTCATTACTCGCCCTGTGACCGAAGAAGAAGAATAAGACTCTGCAAAATGTCTCTGCGTTGCTTCACTCCTCGCCAAATCAATCGTATGAATGTTACACAAACAAAACAGAACATATATTTATATATGTTGCTTCCTGTCTACAAAAATCTGAGTTTGAATTCCTATACCACTACACAAAACCTGCAAAGAGAGGAAACTTCGTGCTTAGATGACTTAAAACTCAAGTACCATCTAGAATGTGAACATCTTAGTTCAGGTCAAACAAATAAAAGCATTACTTGTAAGTTGTAACAGCTCAAAATAAGTAAAAATGATCAGTTAGGTACTCTGACAGGGCATACAATGACTGTGCAATGGACAAAGCATAGTTTAGTCTGATTGAGTTATTTCAACATCTTGAATCAAAACACACAAGGGTCAGACCCAACACTGGCCAACGACAGTCTTAATTCCTTAAACCTATTACGTGAACTCTTCTTCGGTTTCCAAGGAAATGAACTTAATAAGACAAAAAGGTGTGGATGTTTTGTAATTAATCAAGTAAAGTTATTATATTATAACGTTGCTGTACCTTGAAATGAAGCTTGATCAAGATAATGACCAAATCCATTGTGTACTACTTCGTGATGGAAACCCCTTCAACCACGTTGGAATCCTGTATTTGAAACATAAAATATATCTTCAATCCTCCTCTGTAATATTTCTTCCAACTGGTCTGAAGGGATCCCATTTTTCCACTGTTTTGCTTCATATAACTCGTTAAATATCTCTAGTATCTCTTCCATGTGAAACTTTAGATCTGCAGTAATAAAAAAGGATCAAATTAAACATCAAACTTATGTTTTTCAAACTCATTCTTAAGCTTAGATCACGTACTACCTCGTAAAGTATTGTCTACCACATAATCTTCACTTATCACCGCAATTACATCATCCTTGCAGGTTTCAGCTAAATCAAATTTCTCCATTGCAGCTTCTAAACTCTCTCGCCAGAGAGGGTGGTCAAGTTTGTACTCCATAATTGACTTCTCATAAAGTACAGTACACAATAAAACATCTAGCCATGACTTTAGCCTTCCTACTTCATCTACAGGGTTACCTTGCGTGGAGCAACCAGGCACTTGCTTGCCTGCTTCAGAAGTTTCATTTTCCTTTTTGGTTTCCAGATTTTTTAACGCTTCTATAGACTTTTTGATATTGCTTTCGGCATTTTGATAAAACTGTACCACATCTGCATATGGCCATGTTTTCAAATCAAGGTGACTGACAAGCACGTAGTACCATGAAAGCCTTGCTTCCTCAAACTGCTGCAAACCTAGTGCCTGAAAGACTTCGTGGAAGTCTGGCTTTATTTTCATGGCTTCGTCATACTTCTCTTTTGCTTTTGCGTGCTCCTTTTGAGCGCATTTATAAGCAGCTTTTACTTGTTCAGAAACAGATTCTCCAGAGGCATCTCGGAGGAAGCTCAACCTTTTCCTTGCCCCTGACATGTACACATTTCCCAACTTTAACAATGATCGTGCTGCAACTTCTTGGAATTGCTGTGCCGCTCTGTCAAAAGGCCCTTGAGCTTCATCAGCGGTTATCACCTCCTCCATAGCTTCTGGACTAAGTTTCATCTCAAGTTCTTGAAGATTCAAGCATGTATCAGAATCAATTTTGGCCTGGATCTTAAACAGGTGAGCAAAATCAATCATCCAATCTTCAACTTTACATATACCATTCACCTTGGTTTTAAATGAATCAGCTGTTGTTTTGAGCTTTTTCATCTCAACTAATTTTCCAAAAAAGGGATCCTGCTCAGGGCTAACGTCCACTACATAGAGCCTCATAGTATTCCGTGACCTTGCTAATACCTCACTCATTCTTAGCTCTTCATCTGTTGTGATTGTCACTAAATCTCCTTCTTGGTCCTTGTACTTTATATGAACTGCCCTTAAGTTGGGGAAACGCTCATGAACAACTACCCTAAGTTGAAAAAGAGTGCACTTTACAGGCAATTTGGTCAACCTTATGTCATCAGCGTATACGAATTTCACAGACTTCTGTACATCTTCAACACCTATATCCAAAAGTTTCTCCTCAATTATCACTTTTTCATGCTCCTTACTTTTTTTCGACTGTTTCCCTTTTACTTTCCTCTTGCTCTGCTTATCGATAATCTTCTCCTTGCCCTTTTCAGCTGCAAGAATGTTCTTCCTCTCTATCTCTGTATCCTCACCATCACTCTTCTCTTGCACTACATTGCTCTTTTTCTTCTTCTTAACTCGTGCCTTGGCTTCTTCAGCCCACAGAAAAAGGGAAGCCTCAAGAGGTTCAACGTAATCTGCAGGCAGCTCAATCACCGAATCATTGACCCTTAACCCTTTTCTCTCAAGAGTTTTCGTAAGCTTATCATTAATTTCGGATGCCATGGGATTCTTTGGATCCAGTTTTGAAACCGCACAAACATCTTTCAATGCCAAATCCAACTTATTCAAGGCCTCATAACACCTTGCCCTCTTCAACAATGCTTTGTGATGATCAGGAGTGACACTAAGCGCTAAATCACATTCATGAATTGCTTTGACAAACTCACCAGGATCCAATTGCATATAACATGAAGCCATATTAGCCCGAACATGAGCCACCTCTGCATGATCCTTAGGAAGAATCTTAATTGCTTCACCATATTTAAACATTGCACCATCATAATCTCTCTTCTGAAACAACTTGTTCCCTTCATCTTTCAATCCTTGTGCCTTTAAAACACAATCTACAGTTGAATCATCTCCTTGAACAAAATCATCCCCTAATTGACTTTGGCTTGTTTCAGCATCTGGAGATTTCCCCCCATTCTGCTTCTCCATGGAAAAATCTTAGAAGCAAAAACGCGAGAGAAGATTCCAAATTTTTTACCAACGATTTCTACTCATAAGAGATGTGATTCTACGTCCAATTCACGTGAGCTTCAAAAACAAAACTACAAACAGCTAATTTCAACAAAATATGTATCTAAAATTACAAAAGGGGTAGAATTTACAGATAGAACACGAATCGTGTCTACCTCGTTGAATCGAGATCCTTAATCGTAAAAGAAAGATGGCAAAATTCCGAGGAGAATATTAAATAATCAGAAATGGGTATTCTCGGGAAAGAGATTTGAATATTTCTGGGAAAAAAGATAAGAGGAGGAAGAAAAAAGGAAGAAGATTTGGGCCATGTGGCTCTCTGTACATCTGCAAGGAGATAACTTTGTCTAAAAGCCAAGACTCTCGTTGAGCCTACATTATTATTTTTAAATAAAATAACATCTCACGAGAAACGGAAAGAGGACGAAGGAGAAGAAGAATCCAATAATCGTTACTTTATTAATAAAAATGTATAAAATCTAATAAATAAATAAAGGAAACAATATGATTTGGGAAAAAGAGACGAATCTAATTGACAAGTGTCTAATACTTTACTTTACAGCCAATTAGTCGTACTCTATGACATGGTGATTACAATTATATGAGCTTAAAATTTGATTATTTTACTTTCTTTTTATATTATTTAAGATCACAAAGGTAAAATAACATCAAAATCATAGAGAGATTTTTTTATAGCATCCACTTTCACTACAAAAAAAACATAGAGTTTACAATTCTGATTTTCGTTCCTAAATCGTTATTAACTCTTTTTACAACAAATTGAGGACGCTACATATTTAGTCGTGTCCTGCTCGTCGTAAGACAAAAGACGTTGTGAAAGCGTTGTAAATTTTAACAACGTCCCGAGTTTCGATGATAAAATGTCGTAAACATGGCGTCGTAAAAACGTCGTAACATGTGGCCAACATCGTAAAGGAGATGTTAAATTAAACTACGTTAAAACGTTGTAAATTTAGCAACTTACTCACAACGCCTATTTAACAACTAATTAGAGTCGAAACGCTTTACAACGAATTAAAGTCGAAACATTTTACAACTAACTAAAGACGAAATTTTACAACTAATTAAAGACGAAATGTTTTACAGTTACTTAAAGACGAAACCTTTTACAATTAATTAGGGACGTTTATTTACGTTTCTTGCCAACGAATTAAGGACAAATAATTAATTAAACTTTTAATTGACAATATTCATTTAAATTTTGTAATCTAATAAATTTTTGAATTGAATTAATTAAAATAAAATTTGATTATAAAATATGTTTACAAAATATTTAACGTAGTAGTTCGTCGAACATGTCCGTACTACAGTCGTTTTGATTTTCAGTAACTCGTTGGTTTAAATCAACATCGACATTCTCCGTAGGCCTGATCTCGAGGTCCCGACGTCTACGCTCCAATGACTCAGTTGCACGGGGATTGGCCGCAACGAGAATATCCATCATGGACTCCATTGCAGCAAACTTCTAATTCGTCGCTTGTTTTATCTTGGCTATTTCTGCAAGGGAAACCATCAACTGACTACGAAGCGAGTTTTCCCCTATCTAGTTACATGTGACTCTCTAGACATCTTGGGCGGATCATATTCCAATAATTCGTCCCTTTTTCGTTGGATGAATCTGAAAAAAACATTTGGTTAGAGAGTAATAATTATCTAAAGTTTGTGAGAGAATAAAAATTAATTAAATTTTTGAATTAGATACCTGCATATAAATTGTGTTGATTTGAGGAGTACTCAATTCCACACGAGTACCATCAGGGGATTCCTGGGAAAGCTGAGTCTGACGCTCCTAAACAGCAGATTCAACCTGATTGTGTAGCCGCTCACATTGAGGATCAATGAAGGACACCATACTTATTCTTATGTAGCAGCGTACAATTCTGGAAGTGTAGGAATTTGTTCAGTTTTTTCCGCCTACAAAATGTAATTTTAAATTAATAGTAATTTAGTTTAAATAGTATTGAACTGGAAAAATTAATTTTAAAAAATCACTTACTATCTGTATGGCTACTCTGCCGAAAGGTATCTGGCATGCAGTGTGCGGCATAGCGACTGGCAACCCTTCCAGACCAATCGTTTTCCCGCGATGCAAAACACTGATCAGCTCTCCTCACCGAGTTTCTTCAACCCTTCCCAACATGTGTTGGTCATAAATTGTGGGTTTCTTGACATCTCCCTTCACCTCCCAATCAGTCTTCCAGTCAGAGACTGTGTTACAAAACCGCTTCATGGCTTTCTGGTTTAACTCATGTCTGACAGTCTCGTTGATGGGGACGTCCCAATTCCAACGTTCTAGTAAAAAAAATTAATCAGGATTTACTATTTATTAAATATATAGGTTTAATAAAAAGAAATTTTAATTTCAGCAAAAAAATTAATTACTGCGAAAATCTTAAACCATGTAATACGAATGTAGTGGGGTGTTAATTTCCAATAAGGAGTCGCTTCTACGAAATAGCTTTTGATGCATTCTGTAATGTTTCGCCTCACTTTGTTATCCACACCAAAACTGAAAATATTTAAACGAGTATAATTAGAAATTATTTAATTATACATAATTATTTAAAATTTGTAAATCTAATAAAAAATTAATATTTAAACGAAAATGTACTAATAAGTACTTGTAGGTCGATCGATATGTTAAAAGGGCAAATTCTCGCGATTTGGAGCCACGAGAATATCCACCACCCTATATTGTGCATATGGTGTATCTGGCAGCACCAAATGGTCTGGATATACCGCTGCATTAGTTGGTGGAAAGTCTACGACAACTTCCGGTGTTAGGGAAGGACCCGACGGAGAGTGACTTTGTGCCTGGGACTATAAATGTGTCTCTGGAACTGCAAAGGAAGTTGATGACAATGCAGTGCCGTGCACAGTGTCATTGTAATGGACATGACGTGTATGCTTACGGGGAGCCATATATGTAGTACCTACAATATAATTCACCGTAAATTATAAATTGCACCGTACTACATACTACATAATTTCTAAATTCTAAATACCATACATACTAAATAATTTCTAAACATCCTATATAATATCTAAGTAAAAATAAGAATTCTAGAGAGAAGGAGAAGAATACCTTAGAGAGAGAAGGAGGATTGTTGAATGATGGAATAAAGTTGCAAATTTCGTGATTTATATATAGGAAGTACAAGACGTTGTAAAAATGTTGGGAACTAAGATTTTGTCGTAACGGAGTTATAAAATTACGGTCTAATTTACAACGCTAGGCTTGTAAACAAGTTGTTAAGTGTTAGTGCAACGTACTTTAACGGTACAATGTATCTCACTATAATCTACAAACGTCGTAAGGATGTTGGTAATTACCAACGTCCTTACGAAGTTTTCACTTGCCAACGTCTTTACGAAAAACTCTGGTAATGACGTCCTTACGAAGTTTTTTTGTCAACGTCTTTACGACGTTTTCATGTAACAACGTCTTACGATGTTTTATATGTCAACGTCTTTACGACGTTTTTGGGTAACAACGTCCTTACGACGTTTTATTTGCCAACGTCCTTACGACGTTTTATTTGCCAACGTCTTTACGAGTTTCTTGGTTGACAACGTTTTTACGACGTTTCTTCTTTTTAATCGTCGACTTTTACGTTTCTTTTTTTCTTTTTTTTTTCCAATGCGTTTTTCGGTTTATGTATATATTTTGATAAAGATATCTATGTTTTCAACGGCTATGTATATGTTTTCGAATTAGCGATACATAATTACTCTATTAAATTCAAGTGATTAAAAACTTTGATTGATATAATATAGATTGTTGAAGATACATGAAAATTCTTACGTTTTCATACATGTTAAACCCATAGTATCAATCAGATTCTTCACCATTACTATCATTTCTACTACTCGGATTATCACTTTCCTCAAACTTGTCACGTTCATCGTCGTCAACATCTTCTGCAGGGAGATCTTCGTATTCTTGGTTTTCCGTATCAATAAGCACAACTAGCTTTGTAGCTTGATTGGACACTTATATAGATGTACACGATTCTTCTTGCAACGGTAAATCTCCACCTCCAATAATTCGCCCACGGGGAGTGATCTTCACTGTAACTAACCAACTAATTCCAGGCTCTTTGATCCTATGATATGGAATGAAGCTAACTTTCTCTGCTTGCGATGCTAAGACGAAAGGGTCAAATTTGTTGTATCTTCTCCTCCCATTTACATCCACAACTCCAAAAATTGTTGTATCGAACACCTATGTTAATTACATAATCAAACTAGTCACATTTGAATAGCACGCATTTCAACTCAATTAATCTTACAAATTCCACTTCGATAATCTCTTGCAAAAACCCATAGAAATCGGTTTCACCCTTCACACATACTCCCCAATTGGTTGTTGCACGCCTTACAATGTACTCAAAGGTATGAAATGTGTATCCTCTGGTGAAATACACGGGTGTTATTGTTATCTTAGCAATTGGCCTTGAATCAAATCATGAAACCACGGTGGATAGAATGGATCATAATAGTCAACCTGTATACACAATTAAAAATAAATTATAGCGTAATTAGAATTCTCGTAGTTATACAGTTTAGACCATCACCATTGGTGAGGTTCTTAATTTAAGGTTTTAATGTAATAAAATATTATTATTTTATAAGAATTTATTTTTTCTTTAAATTTTATCTATTTTAAACTAAATGGTTCAATCAAAATCAAACACATGTTAAGAAACCCAATTAAGAACCCCTCTAAAATCTCTCTTTTAAAAACCTCTCTCAATTCTCTTATCCTACTTTTCTAATTTTTTTTTTTAATGTTAAGAAACTCAATTAAGAGACTCCATTGGAGGTGCTCTTACTCTTACATGGCCCTTCAACCAGAGTGCAAAGTGCATATCTTTCTGCTTAAGTACTTCTGCATATGAAATTCCTTCAATAAAATTTCTTTTACGTGACTTACAATTATACTACATTTATAGAATTATGTTAATTTAATTAGTAGTACTAGACACATAGTATTAAATATATACAATTCATATACATATATAAATATATACCTTTCAAACGGAAGCACTTCAGTACAACTCAGAAGCTATATACATGTGTGTCGCGTCACGCTCTTCGGGACTACTCCACCAAACTTCTTTTAATTTGCCACTAAGACGCCCAATTGGGGAGAAGATATGAGGAACTCCCTCTACCGCATAAGTTGGGGTACCTCCACCATCATCATATCTCCTAGTTGCTCTTTTTTCGTTTGTGAACGGTGGGTGCAAAGTAGTACGATGTGAAGTGCGATGTTTCTTCTGTCAGACCACCAGCAATGATTGACCCTTCAACTTTTGACATATTCTTTGTTTTGCCTTTAAGAGTTTTCATAAACCGCTCAAATGGGTACATCTATCAAAAATGAACAGGTTCATCCAGTAGTGCTCGTGAGGAAGGTGCACTAGGAGATGTTCCATAACATCAAAGAACGAAGGAGAATAAATCTTCTCTAAGTTGCATAACAAGAGCGGTATATTTGTTGAAAGTTGTTCCAAACCTTATATTGTGATTTTCGTGCACTCAAATCTGTAAAAAAGCTCCAATACCTAAAATATATAGCACACATTATATAAGTGATATATGTATATATATAGGTATATATCCATTACTAAATTATGTTAAAACAAATACCTGCAAGTGCATTATGTACAATTTTCGGAAGTAACTCGGCCAAAGCAAAGGGTAGTAGTCGTTGCATGAACAGATGACAGTCATGACTTTTCCTCCTTGTAAGCTTTTGCCCTTGCTCAACACATCTTGAGAGATTTGAAACATAACCATCAGGAAACTTCACTTCTAATGACACCCAATTGAATAACGCCGTTTTCGCCTCCGATGACAACCTAAATATTACTTATGTGGTGTTGTGATTTATGAAGAGAGACTTCCTCCTTATATATGCAACAAATTAACAACGATTTTACAACCTTAAAATAAATACGAGTAATTTACAACGTATGTAACTAACCATAAATATCCAAAGTAAAATTTCGTCCTTAAATAATTGTAAATCATTTAGTCCTAAAAGACTTGCAAATTAGAGACTTCTAACAACAAAATGTATTTTTTCACTACGTCTTTACGACAAATGTTACAATTTTTTATACGTAACACAAAAAACGTGTGTACCGAATTTCAAGTTTCATTTTTAACTCGTTGTAAAAGATATATGTTGTAAACAAGTTGCAAGCTAGAGACTAATTAATAATGAACTGTATTGTAAATGGCAAAGCGTTGTCACTGCATCTTAAAATACCAATTAAGTTATAACGAACTTTTTCATTGTCCTCTTACAACTCTTTTACGAAAAAATGTACTGACGTTGTAAAAGAGTTGCAAAAATGGTCCTAATTTACGACGTCTCCAAAACGTCGTAAATTGACATCCCTAAACTAATGTTCTCTTGTAGTGTTTATGATTAAGAGATCTTAGAATATCAGATAGAGAGATAAGCAAATAAAAAACTTACCCTCATGAAATTCTCCCGGTAAAGGAGGAAAGTCGGCCATTCTAGACAATTTATTATCTTCAAAACTGTCTCACAATCTGTCGATATACCTCCGTGATTTATAGCGCCATGAGATACCCCATTGCCAAAAGAACATTTTCAACCTCTGCATAAAGGGTAGAAAAACTTTGATGGGCTTCTCGAGCACCCATGTACTCTCCTCCCACGAATCTGGAAAGCATAAGCAACCCAAACTCGTATGATAGTCGGTATTCTTTTAGGATGCATCCACAAAACATTTGTATCTCGTGAAACTTAGATTCGATGTGGAAGGAAAAACCAATGGAGATTTTTTAAAATCGGCCTGAACTTCTAAAGGTACTCTAAAGTCCCTAAGTTCATATCGAGCAGCAAACCATTCTTTATAATCTGCTTCCGCTTGGTTTAGTATATTGCAGAGATCTATATCTTGATTGGAAAAGCAATAATTATTCCGCACTTTTCAAATATGCCAAAAAACTCATGGGAAATTGTTAGTTTCATCTTGATCAGGTAGGCGCCATAACTAATAATCAAGATTGTACCAAATAGACTTGCCAGGAAAAAAATCAGATGCCAACGAGATACAAAAGAGGGCCCAAACTTAAAGTGCTAGTAGGCATTCAAAAAGGACATGATTAATAGCCTCATGGTCTGCATTACAACATGTGTAACTAATGTTGCAATTTGTTCCTCTCTTGGTTAAATTCTAGTTCACTGCAGTACATCCCGATAAAGGTTGCCAAATAAAATGTTTAATTTTATTTGGAAAATTTAGTTTCCAAATCTTGTTATCCAATGCTTGAAAATTTGGACCAAATTGCCCCTCCTCTAGCAAAGAAAAATATTTTGCAATGTGATACCCGAATTTGATAGACTATCTCCCTGCTTTAGTAAAGTGTCAGCCCCAGTAATCAGGTCTCTGCCTTCTGGGAACTGGAATATCCAATATTAGTCTGACATTTCTAGGCTCGAAATACTTGATGGACTAAAACTTCTTTCCATGATCCAAATTTATAATCAATTAATTGGTCAATAGTCAAATTGGGAAACAAATTCAGGCTCGAAATATATATGGGCTGGAGAACAATATCTGGTATCCATGGGTTTTGCCACACCTTGATATTTTTACCACCACCAATTTTTCTAATGATCTAACGGAATACATGCTTCGCCATCCATAAGAAGGAGAAGCTTTCATTGTTGCCATTAAGGGAAACTAGTCCTTTTAATATCGTCCATTGGTCACTTTAGCCAAAAATTAATCTACAAAATCCAGAAGTTGCCAAAGTTGCTTAGCTAGAAGAGTCGAGTTGAAGGCTCTTAAACCCAATCCTCCTTCAAACTTTGGTTTACATAATTTTTTCCAATGTTACTAATGTATACCTCTGGATGTTTCTGAGTTTGACCACCAAAAGTTAGCTATAGTTAAGTTCAACTTCATTATAACCGCCTTAGGTAAATGGTAACATGACATTACATAAGTTGGTAAAGCTCTAAGAACCGATTTAATTAAGCCCTCCTTTCCCGCTTTTTATAGAAATTTGGAAGACCAATTATTTATCCTTTCCTGAAGCTTTTCTCGCACAAAGGCGAAAACTTTTGTTTTGGCTCCTCCTATATATTCCGGAATACCTAAATAGGAACTCATTCCTCTTATATTAGTGATCCCAAGAATTAGTTGGACCTCTATTTTGTGACCGTCTGAGACAATATGTCCAAATTGGATAGACGATATATCAAAATTTATTTGTTGACCAGAGACTAATCCATACTTCTCGAGTATTTTTAATATTTGTTGTGCTTCTTCTTTGGTAGCTTTGCAAAAAAAAAACTATCATCCGCAAATAGAATATGACAGACAAGTGGACTTGCACGTGCAATTGATAAACCCGTAATAAATTTTCGTTGCTCAGTCTGTTGCAATTTAGCAATGAGGACTTCCATAAAAAGGATAAATAAATACAGTGACAAAGGGTCCCATTTTCTTAAACCACTATGTGGAATAGTACTTCCACCTAGAGCATCATTAATAATTACAGAGTATTCAACAATAGTTATGCAGTACATAATACCTTCTATCCAACTTACACAAAATCCTAACTTTCTCAACAAAGTAGCGGTAAAATTCCATTATACTCTATCATATGCTTTTCTCATATCCATTTTTATGACCATAAATTGACCTTTCACAGCCTTATTAGTTCTTAAGGCATGAAGCATCTTCTGAGCAATCAAAATATTATATGAATTGAGCCTCCCAACAACAAATACTTATTGAGTTTCAGAAACGAGTTTTGGTAAAACTCGTTTAAGTTTCAAACACAAAACCTTAGAAAATAGTTTATAGCCAATATTTCATAAACTAATAGGTCTAAAATCTATCATCTTAGTTGGTCAGAAAATCTTTGGAATAAGACAAATATTTGTTTTACTCAATCCATGTTCAAAAGATCCATGACATGGAAAATCATTAACTAAGGAGATTAAATCCTCCTTAATAATATCGTATGAATTCTGGAAAATAGGGAGTCATGCCATCTGATCCTGGAGTTTTCTCCGGATTCATTATGAATATAGATATCTTAACTTCCTTTCATTAGCATTTCTCATCAACAACTACTTATCAAAGTCCTTTTTTAGACTTTATTAAATCCAATAAAATAGTAGCATCACCCTTATTAGAAAAAGTTCGGAAAATAGTATGAGGCTTCATTTAAAATTTCTTCCTCCTTTGTAACCCAATTTCCACTTTTAATCATATGGCCAATTATCTTATTTCGTGCTCGTCTTTGTCTTGTCTGAGTATGAAAGAAGCTAATATTTTCATCACCCACCTGCAACCATTTATTTCCGCTTTCTTGTTACCAGTAAGCCCCTTCTTCAGCATAACCCTTTTTTATGGTTTACATTAGCTTCCAATATCGTAGTTGTGTCATTTGTATTACCATTTTTTGTAGTCTTCTACAATTCTCTAAAGATATAATATTTTCAGGTGACCTGCTTGGATATTCTCACTCCTCAAATGATAAATTTCCCGTCGACATGTTCTAACTTTTCCTATAGATGAAACCTTTCGGTGACAAGAAAAACCTTACCAGCTTTTTCAATTATTTCCTTAAACCCAATCTTACCAATCCATCGTTTGTCAAAACAGAATTGTTTATGAGGTTCATAAGTTTGGTGCTTAAATCTTCCTAATATAATTCGATGATTAGAACCTAACATTTCCAAATATTCTATTTATGATCTTAGGAATAACTCATGTCAATCACCATTACAGGAAGCTTTATCAAGTAAACAATGTATTATCCTTTTGTTTCTAACACCTCGCCATGACCAGGAATTCTCTAGCTTTGGGAAATTTATAAGACCGGAATCCCTAATCATTTCATTCAACGTCATGAAAGAAGTAACATTTTGCAAAGACCCACCCTGCTTTTCATGGTTATCCGATAGTTCATTAAAGTCTCTAATAATTAGCCAAGGGGAGATTCTGAGGATACCCGTTCTAGTAAATCTCTCCCTAACATAGTCTCTTTTATTTTGGATTGGCTCACAATATAAAAAAGTAATATTAGACCGAACACCGTGAAGATCCAAAGAGATAGTAACGTTGAAATTATTCGAATAAAATAAAGCTTAACTTACACTTACACATGATGGTTCTACAGTAGATAACAATTTGAAACCCAAATACAATTGATTTTTTCCAGAAAAAGAATTTATTCTTAGTTTCCGAAAGAAATAAAAAATCATGTTTGAATTTCTTCCAAATATCTCTTAGATAATTAATAGAAAGCTTGTTACCAATTCTTTGGCAATTCCAGCATAAGGTCTGAAAGATCATTAAAAATAAACTAAAATTTTATGAAACCTTTTTCTTGCTCCTTAGATTTTCCCTCCTTAGTTTTAGTATTCCTAGGCATCTTGCGATGAGACATTGCCGCAACGGTCAATATCTTCTTAGTACTCACCCCACGAAGATGAGTCGAAGACCTAGATAAAAGCTTACTCGAACCTGGGAGAGGTTTTGTAAGCCTTGTCTCTTTACACTGCTGCAGTTTATGAGCAAATTCATCATGTATCCTAACCATCTCAACATCAGACAAATTTTGACTACAATGCAAAGCAGCCTCAAAAGCCATCGTATCCAAAACTGAGTCCTCCAACTGATCTGGAACAAAATCCTTCATCACCACATTTTCACTATCGACATCAATTATATCCGATGAAAGTGGCATTATTTGGTTTAGGTTTGCCTCCGAACTGTCAGCTCCCTCTTGGATCCACTTATATTAACTAAACCAGATGCATCAACCGGATCAGTTCTTGTCACCTTATTAGCCATTGAAACATTGTCTACATTAGCACCTGTCAATCCCTTTTATTCCTGAAACAAAGGTCTCCTCACTTTTTTGGAAGACAAAGTCTCCATAGTTACATCTTCACCAACACTGTGTCGAGAAATATTAGAGAGAGAACCAAAAAAATTTCTAGTATCAGAAACAGAATATAAAGTTTAGAATATACCATGTCTATATTAGCTGATGGTGACCCGTTTCGAGGAATCCCGAACTCTTTTTTACCTTTTTGTTATAACAATTTTGTACTTGTTTACATCTTGTAAACTGTGATTAAAAAATCATAAAATCCAAATTCTAAATATATGTGATTAATGTCCAATTTAAAATGGTAGAATTAGAAAATTGACCCCTAAAGTTCTTATATTGTACTTGTTAGTCCATCGTATAATAATACATAGCACCTTTAATTCAATTCATACTATTGCATATAAATCAGTTGTAACTTAGCACAAAGTATTTACCTTAAGTGCCAAAAAGAACTAAAAAGCATAACAATTGTTAATGGGATTCATCAATGTCTTTAAGTCTTCAAACTTTTACCTAATCAGACGATCATAAAACCAGTTTTAAGTTCACACGGTATATATAACAAAGACTAAAGTTACTTTGAGACCTCCAACATCATCAATACTACTTTACACTAATGACTTTTTCATATACTACAAACTTCTTTTTTCTCACATCTTATTAAATATGTTAATCTTTTTTCTTGTGGAATTATAACGTAAAGCTTGTTAATAGAATAACTCATAATTTATATGTTTGATCTCATTGTACAAACAAAAAAAAGGGATAAGGTATAACGAATTTCCAAAAATTACCAAAGTGAAAGATTCAATTAAGTTAAAGCAAATTTCCAAAATGCTGAGTACATCATAAATCGCATTAATTACGAAATTTGCATACTGAGTAACTAATTCAAGTCCTAGTTGTATTTACAAGAAAGTTGACAATTCACTGCACAAAGAAGGAATCAGGAAAAAAAACATAATACCTTCACTCGCAAGGAATTGAGAAGAAAGAAAAAACCTAACTCTCGTTAATCTTGATCTTCATAGAAACGGCTAAGTTGTGGCCGGAACTCATGACGGCGACGAATAAGAAGATGCAACGGTTTAACAATACTCGCCGCTAAAGATCTCCTAAATCTCTCAGCCTCAAAAACTACCGATCTTCGCAAGCTAATTCATCAACGCCACTTTTCTCAGATAAAATCCACCACTGGTGATAGGAGCCTCGGTGGTGAGGTCTCGGATATGAATTCAACGACTCGACCTTGGTGAGTCCAAACCGATGAAGATTAGTTTTTGGCGGAATTTCGTGAATGAGAACCACAAAGGAGGGTGATTATTCCTCTGATAATCTCGGATCCGTCAAGTTGGAATCCTCACAAGCTTGACTCGTATTCTTGTTCTTGAATCCTCAAAAGAAAGAGAAGGCAGCTAAGTATTCTAACAAAGAGAAGTTCATTCTTTTTTTTTTTTTACGTTTTTCAAGTCTGAAAAATACAATGGAAGGCTTGAGCTTATATAGGCTCAATAGTACAACGGTAATATCCTTAAAATGGGAAGGAAATATCACAAAATTAAGTGTCCAACGGACAAGTGATGAGGATCGTCGATCTTAGAGCTGTTGGAGAAGATTTGGTGATCGGTCGGATATGGAAAGTCTTCAATGGAGAGGATTCGCCTAATCCTCTGTGTTCTGGAGCATGAGAAGACTCTTCTGGATGCTTATGAATGTCTTAGAGTGTCTCCTGGTCACCACACATAAGTTTGCAAGCTCTTAAGGGAAGTGGCTTCCGGACTTTCCTTAAACAGATTCGGTTTGACCCTTCTTCGGGTATCTGGAGGATCTGTCGGGCTTTTGATGCGTTCTTGGTCATTTTGGATCACTAAAACGCCCAAGAATAATCTCCAAGTGCTCCGGAGTGAAGGCTGCTCCTGAGCTGGGCTATGTTGCTCGAAAGTTGACGTTGTCGCGCATAAGGCCTTAGTGCAGAAGGTCTAACTTGTAAAATTCATAACTTTTGGCTCCAAGCTTCAATTGGGCTGATCAAACGTCGAGTACTTAGATAATTGAGTCAGGAATCCATTGAAATAAACGCCATGTTCTAATTATCTTGGTAGCGTCTGGAGCCCCTTGATAAGTGAGCGTATGTCTTCCTGATCCTCTGAGGAAGGTTGTTGGCATGAACTCCTTGCTTGCTGCTCCTGGTATTTATTGCTGGGTGAGTCATTGAGTTTAGACAGCTGAAACATGTCTAATAATATTGTCTCCCATTTGTCTTTGACATGTTTCCCAAGGAAGGTCGTCTCCCCTTTATCTTTGGCGAATTTAGCCCGAAACTCGACAACCGAGCCTAAACCTTGTCCTGCAGTCGATGGTCTTAGGATCCTACCATCGAGGATCCTGTTATACTCTCCTTCTTCAAAGAGTTTTGTCCTCAAAACTAAGTCACCTGCACCGAGAGAAAGCAAGTTAGGTGTCATTCGGCTTTGAGAGTCTAGGATCTTACCTCGATTGTGACTTGTGGGAGAACGCGGTGTTGGGTCTGGTGGATTTTTCTTTAGGGGCATACGGGGGTAGCATGCAGTCCACCTCCTCCTTTGACAGCTTGAGTGGAATTGGGTCTATAACTCCACTGAAATGAACCAAAGTTCCTTCCGGTTTTGCATCCTTGGTGCGTATGTATTCTTCTTTTGTAATCACTTGTTGGTGGCTATCTGGTGGTTCTTCTTTGATTAGCAAAGTTGGTATGATGCTCTTTGACTCCTTTGTGGATCCTATACCTGTCTCAACATCCTTTGACAAAGGCAAATGCATTATACTAGAATTGGAAGGTATAAAATCCGAATTGTCTAGATTATTAGTTGGCTTATGTGAATCTATTTTCAGTTCCAGTGTTAAGATTTTTGTCTCTTGCCTAACTAGACATTTCACAGCAGAGTGACCTTTCTTATGACACCTATAACAAACCACATCTTTCAAATTTGAAGGTTTGAAGGACTTACTATCCTCTAGTATGACTTGTAGTTTGTGTAATGGTGTATCTCTTATATGAATTCTTGTGACAGCCTCGGCCCTTCTTCTTGTAGTTTTGTTGGTCCGCCATTCAGGTTGCCGTGAAACTCAAGCTTACTCTCGGCTACGAAAGCCTCCGTCTGGTCATTTGTGCATCCTTGGTACATGTCTCCACGTTCTTGGTACCTAAAATAAGATAGACCGGTGGGAAAATACATATCAAAAGTACTAGGTACCTCAAGTGCTTCCAATGTGTTGGCCGCTGTCATTATTGGCTGGGGCGGGAAGGTTGACCTCTTCTGGATGTGCGGCTTGGTATGTCGGGTTGAGACCTCATGGTTTTGGCCTCGATCAATGTGGGTGGCAGCTCCTTCTGTACGGCTGTATGGTTGATGTGGGCGGGCTACATGTACGTTGGTACATACGTCCGACGTTCCACGTTCGATGTGTTCTAGTCGCGAATCGAGCTTGGCCAGCTGGGCTTGAATGTGTATGACCATTCCCGTGACGTTGGCTACTACTTTTGGTGTCACCATAGAATCTTGGATAATATGCTTTGTTTTACTCATGGATGTTGAAATTGGTGGGTGCTTCACGACGGGCTGTAAAGTCTTCTTTGAGTAACGTTTTGGAGGCAATTGGCATGTGACATATTGCTCATGAAGAAACCCTTTGAGATTGCTTCAAAGTGTAGTTTGGTTCTCTATAATATACACTCCACTTTTCTTCTTGCTTCCACAATGATTGTGCTTTTCCCCGTAAGGCACTTATAGCTAAAGACATCTTTTCCTTCTCAAGGACCTTATGTCTCCAAAAGTAATCCCCCATAGCGTCTTCTCACTGTAGATAATCTTCTTTTCCTGAAAAGGATGGAAGATTAGGACCACACGTATTAAAGCTATTACTTACACTGATATGCTGTCTAGGACGCCTTGTGTGGTTGGTATAGCTTTGCCCTCTAGGTGCTAAAACTCCATGATTGTAGGGCTTCATATCATGAATAAGAGGATTTTTGTAGTGACAAACTTTCACATCACGTTCAGGTTCATCCTCATAACTGAATGCAGTTTCCGTTTCATTGCTCCATGATTCAATTTGATGTGTGTCGTTGGTGTAGTCTTGGTGATAGTCTGGTGGGTCAGGTTCAAGCGTGACACCATATGGATCCTCTTCATATTCCGAATCATAGTTGTCATCATTCCATAGGTCTTCGCAATCCTCATTCTTGCTGGCTGAAGATTGATCATTTCTAAGACTCCAATTGGATTCATAGGAGTAACTCTCCTCATTCTCTTTATAGTATGCCATTGAGAGTACTTGCACAAATCAAAGACAAACAAAACAATTAAAGGATTAAAAGTCTTGACAATTAAACACAAAAATGACAAGCAAGAACAATTATTATGATTTTCTTTTCTTTTTTAAAACAATAAAATAATCAAAAGAACAAAACAGAAACACAATTCGTTTTTGGTTTTCTTTTTAACAAATAAAATAGCAAAAATCTTCTAAAAATCAACACGACAATTTTCATGGGTTTTATGGATTTTAAACTAACAATAACAAAAGGAATTATATTTTTATGAGTTTTTATGGATTTTATAAAATTGAAACAAAACAGATGAAAACAACTTTTATGGATTTTTCGGTTTATAAGAAAGCAAAGACAAAACAAAATAGAAATGTAAGAGATAAAGTTGGATAAACACAACCTGGGGTAGGAGCGTTTGGCTCTGATACCAGATGATAGGAGCCTCGGTGGTGAGGTCTCGGATATGAATTCAACGGCTCGACCTTGGTGAGTCCAAACCGATGAAGACTAGTTTTTGGCGGAATTTCGTGAATGAGAACCACAAAGGAGGGTGATTATTCCTCTGATAATCTTGGATCCGTCAAGTTGGAATCCTCACAAGCTTGACTCGTCTCTCGTTCTTGAATCCTCAAAAGAAAGAGAAGGCGGCTAAGTATTATAACAAAGAGAAGTTCATTCTCTTTTTTTTTTACGTTTTTCAAGTCTGAAAAATACAATGGAAGGCTTGAGCTTATATACGCTCAATAGTACAATGGTAATATTCTTAAAATGGGAAGGAAATATCACAAAATTAAGTGTCCAATGGACAAATGATGAGGACCGTCGATCTTAGAGCCGTTGGAGAAGATTTGGTGATCAACCGGATATGAAAAGTCTTCAATGGAGAGGATTCGCCTAATCCTCTGCGTTATGGAGCATGGAAAGACTCTCCTGTATGCTTCTGAATGTCTTATAGTGTCTCTTGGTCGCCACAAATAAGTTTTCAGGCTCTTAAGGGAAGTGGCTCCCGGACTTTCCTTAAACAGATTCGGTTTGGCCCTTCTTCTTGTAAAGCGGGTATCTGGAAGATCCGTCGGGCTTTTGATGCGTTCTTGGTCATTTTGGATCATTAAAACGCCCAAGAATAATCTCCAAGTGCTCCGGAGTGAAGGCTGCTCCTGAGCTGGGCTATGTTGCTCGAAAGTTGACGTTGTCGCGCATAAGGCCTTAGTGTCGAAGGTCCAAATTGTAAAATTCATAACTTTTGGCTCCAAGCTTCGATTGGGCTGATTGAATGTCTAGTAGTTAGATAATTGAGTTAGGAATCCATTGAAATAATTGTCATGTTCTAATTCTCTTGGTAGCGTCTGGAGCCCCTTGATAAGTGAGTGTATGTCTTCCTGATCCTCTGAGGAAGGTTGTTGGCGTGAACTCCTTGCTTTCTGCTCCTGGTCTTGAGTGCTGGGTGAGTCATTGAGTTTAGACAGCTGAAAAATGTCTAATAATATTGTCTCCCCTTTGTCTTTGACATGTTTTCCAAGGAAGGTCGTCTCCCCTTTATCTTTGGCGAATTTAGCCCGAAACTCGACAACCGAGCCTAAACCTTGTCTTGAAGTCGATGGTCTTTGGATCCTACCATCGAGGATCCTATTAACTGGTCTTCGAATTACCAGAGCTATTTCTCTTGGGAGGCGAAATTAAGGCTTTGGATTTCCCCTATTGTAATCGGCGATGGAAAGAACACCGGAACGATCCTGGATGCATCGTAGGAGAACACAAACACTTTGGCTTGCGATGATGATGATTGAAAGAAGACGATAATTTTGTTGTGATGTAATCTTTGAGGAGAAGAAGAGAGATGACGTAAGAGTGATGATCCATTGTTGCTTGATGATCTTCTAATAGCTTCCATTACTGATCAAAGTAGAGAAACAGAAGAAACCGATGTTTGCGTTTTCTTTGGTTTTAATTATTTTGTTTCTGTTAAAAATATTCAGCAAATTCCTTTTGATTCGGATCCTTCTCTATTTATTAAGAGCATGTACAATGCAGGCTCTTAAGGAAGTTCTTAGCATTTAATTGCATTTAATTAAAGTAAAAATGGGTAGATATATTAAGAACCAACTCTTAATTAAGGGATTTTAGAGCATGTACAATGCAGACTCTTAAGGAAGTTCTTAGCATTTAATTGCATTTAATTAAAGCAAAACTGGGTAGATATGTTAAGAACCAGCTCTTAATTAAGGGATTTTAAAACCCTTAAGAAACGCTAACGTGTCAACTTTTTATTGGTGGATTGGTTCTGGACAGAAAAAAAATCAATTGACCGCGACAAATCTCAACTCGCCGTCTCTGTCGAAGAAATTTTTTTCTCTCCTCTCCGGTAGCAATTGAAGGCGACATCTCTCAACTTGCCGGTGAGACCTTCCTAAATCTTCATCTCGACGACCGTGTGTGAGCATCGACGATAGTGAGTCAGCAAATCAGATCTGATGAGAACGATGTCGGCGATAAAGGCTGCTCAGCTTGGTTTTACAACCACCTGTATCGAGAAGCGAGGTGCTCTCGGTGGTACTTGTCTCAACGTTGGGTGCATTCCCTCGAAGGTCAATTTCTAATCATTTTCTCTCGTTATTCATTTGTCTTGTTGATCAATCATTAAGATTTGATCTGTGTGTTTTTGTGGATGAATCACTTAGAGAGTTAATTAATATCTTTATAGTGATTCTCACTAGCCGTTAATGAATTATGCAGCAATGGAATATAAACATCTGAGGACTATTCTATATGATGACCCTAGAGGTTGGGCTAAGCGATTCAGCTCCTTTGTTCGTAGATGCATACCTGGAATCATGAATCCTCATTCCCAATTTGTTCAATGTTGGACTAGAATCTTAGCTTTTTCAAGTTTAGGGGCTATTTTTATAGATCCCCTCTTCGAGTAATGTTACTCAGAAATATTTTGCCATATATTTCTCCTCTTGTTTACAGGTACTGGTACTAAAGATAATACCAGCACACTTGGGCGTAGTGAGGACAGATTCTGAGAGAAATATAATATGAACTATCATTGCTTTTCAATACATTCCAAAGTTATATAGACATTAACCTCTTGTTGCTGGACAAACTCCTACTAGCATCATATTTGAGTCAGCTTGGGTTAACTTTTTTATTAATCTGCTTACCTTCATTCTTGCTGGTCATGTTGTTAGCTCTTGCTAGTATATTTCAGGATTTGAGGTACATTAGTCAGTCTCTTTAGTTTTATTTTTCTCAAAATTTCGAGTGATTATTTAGATGTTTGTTTTGATTCCATGTTAATGATCCTTTCAGAGAGTTAAAAAATGCCTGGTGAGCGTCTTGATTGTTTCTGCGGAAGAAAGTGTAGATATGATTGACTGTGCTCGTGGAGGCTATGCATCAGAGTTACAAGCTCTGTGGAAAGAAAGTGAGAATGTCAGTGCTTGTTTTCAGAGGATGGTTTTAAATACGGAATCTATTTGCAGGCAGTCAATCTTACCCATGAATCTAACTTTTTCACAAGATACAGTTATTCTCTGTTTTGGGGATTTCAAGTAAGTTTGGCTCTATTAAGGTTTTTGATGTTACAGATATTAGTCTGTCGATTACTATTATAAATAATATAGATGATTCTGCATTCAGGAGTCAGTGTGTGTGTTTGTTACGAGTTATACTTACTCTAAACTAATGTAAACTTCTTTTCAATTCTGAAAGCAAATCAGTACACTTGCTGGAAACTTAACACCAAGTTACTCACTGGGGGAGGTTTTCTTTACAATGGGTATCATTGGACTAGGCCTTTTGCTATTCGCTCGGCTTATCGGTAATATGCACAACTTTCTTCAGTCACTTGATAGAAGGTAAACACATTTCATAAATGGCATTTCAAAATGAAAGTTTTGATGGTGTATTTCATTGGCTAATTCACTAACCTTGATGAATGATGAGTTTGTGCATTGAAGGAGGATGGAAATGATGCTGAGAAGGCGTGATGTGGACCAATGGATGAGCCATAGACTGTTGCAAGAAGATATAAGAACGTTTGTGCACTGTACAATTTTGAATCTCTGTAATGTGTGACATTTAAGCGAATAAACTCAATGATTGTGTTCAATATGTTCAGGAGAGTGTGAGAGTCTGAACAGTACCATTGGGCTGCAACTAAAGGAGTTAACGAGGAATTGCTCTTCGAAAATATGCCTGAAGATCTTCAGAGAGATATAAAACGTCACCTCTTTAAATTCCTCAAGAAGGTATAGTAAGCTTTTAATCATTTCCTCATCATTGTTCTCCATGTGACTCAATTGCAAGACTTTGAAGTGTTAACGGGTTTGCACGTGAGAATATTTTGGTAGTTGCCATCACACTGAAAATGCAAAAAGTCTAACTGAAGCACTGACGCTTAGGATCTCAAAGCAAGATGCCAATTCGTTGAAGGTAATGCCAAGTGACAGTTCTGGTAATAATATTCACATTAATTGAGATTGATCCTTTCATCCACTTTTGGTAGTTGTTAGCTTGGTAGTTATTGTCTTATGTTGGTCTTAAATGGTTTTTCTCTTAAGTGCTTTTTTAGGTTTAAGTCTTGTCACCATAACTTCTCTTTTGCATTGATCTTCTTTTAAGAAGATATGTTCTTCATTTGCAGTTGAAGAACCTCATCCAATTTCCATATTCTCTTTGTCTTTTCTATTCTATTTGTCTCTTCTTCTGATGGATCTTCCATTCACATTTCCTTTTCCTCAACCATCTAGTTTTACTGGCTTATTGAATAGTCAACAAAATCAATGTCTTGATGATGAGATTGAGCTAGTTAGTAATTGTTCTTCTCAGTCTACCCGCATAGATCAGGTAGCTAGAAAGTCTTGGACACCTTCTAATGATGTGTTGCTAATAAGTTCTTGGTTGAACACGAGCAAGGACCCTGTGATTGGCAACGAGCAAAAGTATGGGGCATTATGGAAAAGAGTTGCTGCATACTTTACAGCAAGCTGTAAGGACAAGTCTGAAATATGCTCATCCAACAACTCCAAACAAAGATGGCACAAGATCAACGATCTTGTGTCCAAGTTTCCAGGCGCTTATGATGCTGCAAATATGGAGAAAAGCAGTGGACAGAATGCGAACGACGTTTTGAAGAATGCTCATCAAATTTTTTACAATAACCACAACAAGAAGTTCACTCTTGAACATGCTTGGAAAGAGCTTAGGAACGATCAAAAATGGTGTGAGTTGTCTACTTCAAAAACTGATGTTTTTTCTAAGAGGAGGAGGACTGATGAGGCTTCATTGGCACATGTGGCTGGTTCTGAAGCTGAGCTTTCTACAAATCGACCTCCGGGTGTCAAAGCTGTGAAAGGTAAAGGGAAAAGAGAAGGTGAAGGGAGGGTGGTCTCTGAGTTTAAGCAGATGTGGGATACCAAAGCTAAGGACCATGCCATGAAGATGCTTCAGATTCTGATTTCAAAGAAGGAGCCTTTATCTGAATGTGAAGAAGATCTCAAGAGGAAGCTCATAGCGGATATGATGGATTATAATCAGTTATGTTCTTATGTTTTGTGTAAAATATGCTATAGTGTTAGGCTTAAGATCATGCTATGTAAGATAAGCTTATCTGTTTTCTTATGTAAAATATGCTCTAATGTTAGGCTTAAGATCATGCTATGTAAGATAAGCTTCTCTATTTTCTTATGTAAAATATGCTTGCAATAAAACGGTTATGTAATGAAGTGTTTATGTATGCTATTTGTTGTGCAGGTTTGAACAAGTGATATATGACACCAAGTTCTCTGTGATTCACAAGCTACAAAACTCACATGGTACAGAATGGCATGTGATTCTGATTAATAGAAACAAAATTGTCACATAATTGTCTTTTAAAAAAACACAGCGTTTGCTCACATAATTTTCATTAAAAAAAACACAGTATGGCATCATCTTCTAATCATGAAGAAGATGAATCATTAGATGAAAAATTTGATCAGTTTTTTTATCAACGTTTTGATCAATTTTGTGATCAACACTTTGATCAACCTTTTGATCAATCTTTCAAAAATATGTTCATCGATTATGGGCAAAGTCAAGAGGCATCTCACTCAAGAAAAAACGAGCTTTTATCGAACGTGATCGTGATGAAGGCCATATACGATTATGGAACGATTATTTCAGTGAAGATGCGACATATGCTCCTCATCTATTCTGACGCTGTTTTAGAATGAATAAGTCATTATTCATGAAGATTATGGATCGACTATCAAATGAAATTCCTTTTTTCGACAGCAAAAAGATGCACTTGGAAGGCTTGGACTCTCCGAACTACAAAAAGGCACGGCAGCAATACGTCTATTGGCATATGGCACTGCGACTGATGCAGTTGACGAATACCTTCGTCTCGGTGCTAGTATTGCACGTTCATGTTTGGAACATTTTGTGGAAGGAGTCATAGATTTGTTTGGCGATGAGTATCTAAGAAGACCAACACATGATAATCTTCAACGCTTACTTTATATTGGAGAACAACGGAAATTTCCAGGAATGATAGGAAGCATCGATTGTATGCATTGGGAGTGGAAAAATTGTCTTACCGCGTGGAAAGGGCAATATTGTAGAGGTTCAGGGAAACCAACAATCATTTTAGAGGCGGTGGCATCATATGATCTATGGATATGGCATGCATTTTTTGGACCTCCCGGTACCTTAAACGATCTTAATGTTCTTGATCGTTCACCGACTTTTGATGATATAATACAGGGTAATGCTCCGCAAATTAATTTCTCGGTCAACGAAAGGGCGTATAATTTGACATACTATACTATCTAACAGATGGTATCCAAAATGGGAAACTTTTATCCATAATATGACGTATTCTACAGATACGCTTACGAATATTCATAATATGATGAATACTCGTACTAAAATTCGTGATAGACAACATGAAAAATTAAAAGTCGATTTGGTCGAGCATATATGGCAAAAGTTTGGACACGGCCAAAATAACAACTGATAATCAATGTCAAATTTTATATTTCACTTGTATTAATGTTTTTGTATTAATATGTTCCAAATAAATAATTATGTTTTTTTTAAATAATTAATTTTGTTTTACAAAAAAAAATTGAAAACCCAAAAAGGTTTCTAGCATTGAAAGCAAAAAAATACACAAGTATCTTAGTAGAGTATCTAATTAATTTTAATATTATAAAATTGGTCTAGATAAGCATTGTACATGGTCTAAGAGTTTCAGACTACAGAGCTTATCTTTTGACGCACTTTCAGTTGCCTTTATTGTCACGTACCACTCACCAGGGTCAATATTGTCATTTCGCTTACATTTTTTTATTAAAAAACCGATTATTTTTTTGTTTTTTCATGGTATAACTCTTATTAATCATTAAACTGATTAATACTCTCGCTCGTTAGTCATGTTAAAAAAACTGTTCATGGTTACATTACTCATTTTTGGGCTTTGTTAAGACAAAAAAAATCACTAAACCTAGATATTAATTTTGCCAATTTCAGAAGATGCGTGAAGTTTCATTCTTGTCGGATTAAAAACTCATTCTTTGGTATTGAATACTTTCATTCGCAATAGGAAGTTTTGACATCGGTTTATGGTTAGTTTTGCTTGGCAATGTGGGCTTGCAGTTCTATTGATTTTTAATTCTCGGGTTCTAGTTTAGTTTCTTATATGGGATTTATTTCTCTCATTTAGGATTCTGCTTCCGAAAATATATTTGTTTTCTTAAGGCTTTTCTATTCCAACTCTATAATTCTTTGGATCTTTTTAATATACATTACGCAATATAGAATCCATAATCATTACGTGCTTTCCACAACCTCCATAAAATCCAAAGTGATAGATATCTTGACAGCTGATCTATGAAATCGGACTTTGAAAAACTATATTACAAGCTGAATTTTCCATTCAATTGGTAACCAGAAGTACTCCAGTTAGTAGCCATACTGCTTGAGCAAATGAACATGTAAAGAAGACATGATCCTGAGTCTCTAAGCCATTATAACACTGTAAACATGTGGTAGGAGTGATGATGTTCCGTCTTTGCAGATTCTAAGCAGTTTGATAATGCATTTGAGCCAATCCTCAATAAGAAATATGAGACAATATTGGGACAATTGGTAAAGACTAAATGTCACGAGCTAGGTCTGGATGATGACTAAGTGGTGGTTTAGAAGCATCATTACTCGATATAGTCTCCAATGCTAATATATATCCACTCTTAACACTATATAATTCCCATGTGGTGTGTAATTCCCCTTGGTGTATAACATATCTGCATCAACTCTGTCACTTGTCTGCGGAGACCATAAACATCAGTTCCTACTATAATCCAAATGAGCTGCTCCTTCACTTCCCTAAACACCGAGGTTCTGATGAATAACTGAACAATTCATACAGAGGAATACTTTGATCGGTAGACATGTTACGCAGAGGCACTCGTGATTACAAAAGCTCTAAGGATTCAGGAGACCACAACTCCTACGGCAATCTTTTAAGCAATCGTATGTAGACTTATTGGGCTTATATGGGCCGGAATTGCTTTCTTAGTGGGCCTTAATATTCTTACTAGCATAACGCTTGGTTTCGTCTCTACAACAACTGTACAGCTATTCCGACGCCAATCCCATCCGAGTCTCGGAGAAATCAATCGCTGCTCTGTGTCTTTCATCTTTGAAGATTGTTTCTCGCGAGAGGGAAAGACAAGTTCGTTCCTTTTTAGCATTTTCTTTCAATTCTTCGTTTCAATTTCGTTTTTTCTTTGTTTTACCTAACCAATGTTGAACCCTAAAATTGCTCCTTTTTTGCGATTTACATACTTGAATGGTTTTAAAGTGCTACACTTTTGATTTTCTTGGTTGAAGAACTCATCGTTCTATGGATTTGAGTTTGATTGTTTTAATTTAAATGTGAATTGGAAGGTACAGATTTCACTTTTTTTGTTGTACAATGTCACCGGATCATAGAGATAGCCATAGAAAGAGGTCTCGTCCTCAGTCTGACTACGATGACAATAGTGGAAGCAAAAGGAGATATCGTGGTGATGATAGAGAGTCACAGGCAATTGATCGTGATGATACTGTGTACCGATACCTGTGCCCAGTTAAAAAGATTGGGAGTGTTATTGGTAGAGGAGGTGAAATTGTCAAGCAATTGAGAATGGAGACTAGATCTAAAATTAGGATAGGGGAATCAATTCCAGGATGTGATGAACGTGTGATTACGATCTATAGCCCTAGTGATGAGACTAATGCCTATGGAGATGGAGAGAAAGTTCTTTCTCCTGCACAGGATGCATTGTTTAGGATCCATGATAGAGTACTTGCAGATAATGGACAAAGCGAAGATAGCTCTGAAGGAGAGCAACAAGTTACTGCCAGGCTGCTTGTTCCATCAGATCAGATCGGATGTATTCTTGGGAGAGGTGGCCAAATTGTCCAGAACATTCGAAGTGAAACAGGTGCTCAGATTCGAATTGTCAAGGACAGGAACATGCCTCTGTGTGCCTTGAATTCAGATGAGCTCATACAGGTATGTGGCTGCTATGTGAATAACTTTTATTGCCTTTTCTTTTGTATAAGTGTCCATTAGTGAAACTCTTATGACATCATTTATCTTCTCCCAACATTTTATAGTCACTTTTTCACTTAGCTTTTATTTTAATTTCCTTTATTTCTTAGATATCTGGAGAAGTGCTCATTGTTAAGAAGGCTCTGCATCAGATTGCCTCCCACCTTCATGAAAATCCTTCACGTAGCGTGAACCTACTTTCTGCTGCAATTTCCGGTGGATATCCTCCTGGTTCACTTATGAGCCATGCGGGTGGTCCTCGAATTGTAGGGATTGCACCGCTGATGGGTTCCTATGGAGGGTATAAAAGTGATGCAGGAGATTGGTCACGCCCTTTATACCAAGCTCCAAGAAATGAACCTCAGGCGACAGAGTTCGTTATTCGGCTAATTTCGCCAGTTGAAAACATTGCAAGTATTATTGGGAAAGGTGGTGCTCTAATCAATCAGCTGCGACAGGAAACGAGAGCTACCATTAAAGTTGACAGCTCTAGAACTGAAGGAAATGATTGTTTAATAACTGTATCAGCAAGAGAGGTTTGACTGTCCTTCAATGATATTCTGTCTTTTAACTAGTATTAGTTTATCCAGCTATCTTTCATTAACAGTTTCTAATCTGTATTAGGTTTTTGAGGATGCTTATTCCCCAACCGTAGAAGCAGTTATGCGGTTGCAACCTAAATGCAGCGACAAGGTGGAAAGAGATTCTGGACTTGTTTCATTCACCACTCGTCTTCTTGTGCCCAGTTCAAGGATTGGTTGTCTTCTTGGTAAAGGAGGAGCTATTATAACTGAGATGAGAAGAACAACCAAAGCTAACATCCGTGTACTTGGGAAGGAAAATCTTCCAAAAGTTGCATCTGATGATGATGAAATGGTCCAGGTAAAATTCAAAATATGATAGTGCTACTCCTCTAAATGCCATTGCAATCTATCCTCAAAGCCCTTTAGGTGAAGTTTAAATAGCAGAAGCAATTTTAATGCCCAGATTTCTGGAGAACTTGATGTTGCCAAGGAAGCGCTCATACAAATTACATCAAGATTAAGAGCCAATGTTTTTGACCGGGAAGGTGCTGTTTCTACGCTTATGCCGGTCTTGCCTTATGCTCCTATTGCAACAGATGCTGGTGATAGATTGGACTATGATAGCAGAGATAGCAGAAGACTCGAGCGCGGAAATCCTTACCCTGGTGGTTATGGCTCAAGTGGTCTGTCTGTTGATGCTTATGCGCCTTACAGTGCACCAGTATGTCTTCCAAAAGGTTCCCTTTATATGTTCTTAACATATCACTTCTCTATTGATGACTCTTCGCACGTGTTTTTGTAGGTTGGTGGTAGTAGTAGTACTGCATATGGAGTGTATGGAGGTTATGCATCTGGACGCAGTAGCAGTACTGGGTAAGATCTTTCTTTTCCCTGATGCATTTGTGACAATAGTAAACCTATTAGAAAATTGCAGTTATCAAGTTTTTCTAATGTAGATGTACTGCATGGACTTTTGGTTTTCACTTACCTTACAATTCTGGCTGGTTGATTCTTATCATGGGTTTTTTTTCATCAGGTTATCCAGCCATTCTTCCACCTATCGACGCAGAACCCATGATTACTAGATAGTATTGATGGGTGATTCGAAAGGTTAGATGATAACATGGTTTGTTTAAAAGTCGATAGTTTTTATATTAAAAACTTAGCTCTTAGCTAGTATTTTGCCCCAAGTCCATGACATAATCTGATCTGATCTGTCCCAGTGTCAGATTCTGATTTTTGTGACCTTTTTTCCCCGTCCTACTAAAACAGTGTGAGAAGCCTGAAGCCAACCCCACAGCCCACAGTTGAAGCCTTTCACCAAACAAGATGACAAAGCTGAACCACCAAACTCTATCTAGGAGAACCTGTTACATGTGTGGATGTGATATTTAAGTTTGTTTCATAAATTTCCATGTCCGCTTGTTTGTGACCAAAGTACTGCCAAGCTCCTATCCATTAAACCTTATCCCGTTGGCCTTGGCTGTATGCTGTCTATCTTTCAGTTTTACCTTTTTCTTTCCTTGGATCAGATCCAGAGACCTTAGTTTGGTTGTGCGTAACTCCGTTTGTATGAATTATATAATTATGTTAAAAATGCTCTCATGTACCATTGCTTTTTTACTTACTGCATGCTTAAGCCTTTTATCTGACAGGTTTCGCTATCACAAACTATTACCGTAAAAGTCTCGTAAGAGTCATTAAAGATCTTATGCAGGGAAAGAGATGAGTGAGAATCTATTGGTTCTTGTTGACATGGTTCAGGTTAATCAACTACTTGGGAAACAACGTTAAACTATTGCCCCTTTCGATCCACGTGAAAGGTATATAAACTTCTTCTTTCTTGTGTTGTTTATTTGCACATATGCTTTTTCTGCAAGCAGTTAAGATAGGTTGCAATATCTGGAGGTTGGAAACCAATCTTTTGATCATTTAGATTGTTGGTAGCTTCATCTCGCCATAAGTTTGTACGATTAACACTGCAAAGGTGGTTCGGTTTAGTAATCTAAGACTATGACTGCCTGGTTTTCTTGCCTGAGCCACCAGGTTTTGTTGCTGGTTTCAGGAAAACATCCTCATCTCTACAGTGTTGAAAGAGTTTTTTTTTATAATGTTGAAGAAACTAGAACTAGTTAGTTTTTTTTTGTTGTAAATTTATCTGACTCAATAAAAACTTGTATATAATTTTTTTTTTTTTTCAGTCTTCCAAATTTACTTCGCCACCAAATTTGCTAGAATTAGAGATTGAGAGTAGAAATGTGACTGAAATGTAAACCCAACTAAATCATATTACCGAACTAAACCGTAATGCTCGCTTATATTTACCGGAGCAAAAAGGTTATAATCCGAGACGAAATGCACACATGTTAATCTTTCTATCATAGCTACATTTGTTTCATTTGCAACGTATAGAAAAACAACCAGGACAAGGCAGTGGATAAAATTACCTCTGCTCCAGTTTTTTTGTTTGCTTTGAAAGCCAAAAAATTTACCATTTCTTTTACCTATACAATAACACGAGTCTCCAACGTTTTTTTCCATAATGTGAAGAACAAAACTTATGAGTCCTCCTTAGTGAACGTCTGAGGTTCACTGCTTGCAAAAGCCAACCATACAACCGTCCCCGTCAAGTAGAAGAATATTGATGGAATGAATAGAGACATCTACACAATAATCAGAACTTTGAGTAACTAATAAGGAACATCATTGAAGGTAAAGTTAGTAACTTACAGTCCATGAGTGGGTTGAGTCGAGGAGGAAACCTGTTAGGGCCACACCTACTATTCCAGGTACTGCCCCCACAGTGTTAGTAATGCCCTGAAATACAAAAAAATTCCATGACATGATTAGAGCAAAGCTATTTCATCGTACAGAGCTATAATTTCATAACTTATTGCTATCAAGCAAGGATCTGAGGGTTGATCCTGAAAAGCGCTTGTTATGATGATAGAACAACAGACTAGGACCAAACGCTAGGCTCATCACGATATGAACTCTTCTTTGGTTTTAACTCGCAAATATCAGAAAACTTAGATGAAAGGTTATAAGTGTGAGAACCACATGTACCAGAAGTATGCTTGCATATTCGGGTGAGATGTCCTGATGTGTACAATAAAGTCCTATCAAAAGGAAAACAGTGTTTGTCAAACCAATACAATAAACTCCTTCAGGTGCATCTTCTTTATGTGATGTTACTTGCAGACTTACGACAGGGGATAAAAATGTAAGAGATCTCAAGTTACCTGATAAAGCAAAACTTGATAAGGCCAAGCCTGCTGTCAAGATTCCTACAATTTCCCATGGTGGCAATCCAATGTCCACTGATGAAAGTGTCATGCAGATCGCTGGTGACAAAAATGCAATCGTTTGACATATCTTTCGGACCTACATTAGAAATTCCCAAGGAGTTTATATATCAAAACAGAATCAGATAAACAGTTGGATACTTGAGTATAAAATAATAGATCTACTGTCGTCATGTTAACGCCCTTGTGATTTTATACCGTGGTAGTCTCCACTCCATTTGTGATTAGGTAGTCAGCAAATTGTGAAGCAAGACTTGTCACAAGAATCGAAGCCAGTGGAGGAAGGATGGAAACCTGATCTTCACATCCAAATTCCAAAATGTTATACCTTTGCAAAATGCAAGCTGAAGAGGTTTTGCGATATTCCAGGGAAAGTACAATACAGAAGAGAACTCTATACTTACCCAAGCAGCATCTCTTAAATTTAGATTCAAAGCCTCACTGCATACCAGAAATATGATCACAATTAATCTCTTCATTGACAAAGTTATAGAACGAAATTGTATAACCATTAATGTATCTTTTAGAGAACAATTAAGAAGTATTTTCATATAATCATGGCCCTAGAGAATTTATATAAAAAAAGATGAGTACTAGTGCCACAACATAAATCAAGCATCAACCATGTCTTGAAACGAGAACACCTCTTGTACAAAATTGGTTAAGACAATATTTTATTTTTGAAATGAAAAAATAAATAGCCTTTCAACAAATATAGCAGCTCGATCATTTCCCAGTAAAAGCAAACATGGTGAACAGTTTGGAAAGTGAACCCTCCAGTTACCTGAAATAAGTTGGTAGCCAAGATAAACAGGTATAGTGACCCCAACTTCCACAAAAGTGAGTGTATATCATTGCCCAAACAGCTGGGCTTTGGAAAAACGACTTCCAAGGAATTTCCTGAGGTAAGATGCAGGAAAAATGAAGAATTGACTTAAAGCAAACGACAATGTTTGCGGTTTTCAGAACCATTTTTTGTTGGCCATTTTGGTACAGTTTTAAGGAGACATGTTCTAATAACTCAATATGAATTTTCAAAAATAGTATGAAGAGATAATACTGGCATGTCGACGAGGTAAGTTAGATTCGATTAGCTTCTTCAGAAACTTGATGTTAGCTAGAAGGTTAAGCAGCCCTATTATAGTCATGGCAACTACGCATTGGCTTAGAAACAATATAGGCTTGACAGAGTGGTATTCCTAAGACAGCAAAGCCAGACATAGGTATAATATTTGATAAACTAACCTTTAATGAGTTCCCCAGCTCTTCCCGTGTAGCGTTTTCTGTTTTATGCGAATGAATGATCTCATCACCTATCAAATGAAGGGAAATCCTTAATGGTTTTCAAGTCCATGATCCAAACCGTAAACTGGGTGAAGTTTTAATCATAACAGTGTGATAATAAACAGATAACAAAAGAAAATTGGGCTACATGTACATTCTAAGAATTGTTTCACTGCCGTACAGTCAAGCTCTAGTTCGAGACTATAGGAACCCAACAATCGATTAGAGAAATATTTACAGGTAAATTGTATCTGATACACTTCTATTCCACATATTTATAAAAGAAACTGACTTTAGTATATGTCAAGGAAAAACTACACAGCAAGTTAATGTGTAATAGATACAACTGTGACATCTGCGTTCCCTGGTTATATCCCAAATCTCAAACAAATAGTGGGACTTCAATGACAGATATCCAAAAGTAAACAAAATTTGAATAAGGAAAAGGAATGAAAAACCACCTTTATATGAAACTTCCTCTTCATTAAGAAATTGAAACCCAACAAACCTTCAACATATAGAGGAAACTGAGAATACAGAAATACTAAAATAACATGGGGACATCTTGGTATGAAACAAGTAAAGTTAGCCATCAGTCTATTCTTAATTAACAGTCAGAACAAAGTCATTTGCAGCCGAAAAATAAAAATACGACAATGTTGTGAAAATGTTTAGTGAGCCCTCGATAAGACTTACCAGGCAACACCAACGAGACCAAACAAGTAAAAGACAGATTCCCAATTGAAGTTTTGGATGATTGGAGGTGCTAAGAGAAGCCTGTCGAGATAATAATGTTAGGTACGTGCAAGTCTCAAAACTGATCAGTCATCTTTCTCACAATCAACAATCTAACCTAGCTTACAATACCAACTATATAAGGAACAATGAAAAAAATAAAAAACACATGCTTGTAAGTGTCAAAGTATAACAATCACAAAAAATAAATTATACCCCATAACACTTCCTAAACTTAATCCTCCAAAAACAAAGCCTACTGCCCTTGACCGCTCCTTAACAGGTATCGTCCTGTAGCAAGCAGTTGAATAGGCCAATCAGGCTATGAAAAAGGGGGTTAAAAGATATAAAGCGACATGAGCACTCTTCAAATTTACTCCAAATTAACACGTGCCTGGCAATAAGGTCCGTCGCAGCTGATGGGGAAACACCTTCTCCTATTCCCACCTGGAGTTACAAATCTCTGTGTTAAGACAAAGACATAATGTAAGGCTAGATCAGGGTGGTGGGCAGAGAAGTAAAGAGCTTAAGAGAGACTTAGTTCATTTAGTATGTATGAGTTTAGCAAACTAAGGAATGTGTAACACGACCATGACTCTAAAGAAACCAGATATGATTGCATGAATCAGCATAACAAAATAAACATATAAACTTGCTTACCAAAATTCGAGAAAAGATTAAACCAGGCATAAAACCAGCAAGTAGTGGAACAAGAGCTGTAGCAAAAGACCATGTAAATACACCAATCTCAAGCACTTTTCTGCAGTAAATAAAAATGAAGGATATATTAGACAAAAGAAGGACCAGCCTGAAAGAAAAATGGTAAAGCCTACAAACAAGGACAAACCTGCCGCCAAAAATCTTGGAAAGCCAACCTCCAGGCAACTGGCTCAAGGCATAGCCCCAAAAGAAAGATGATTGAACCAGCCCAGCCACAGATGAACTCCATCCAAACTGGTGTGACATTGGTATTATAGCAATGCTCAAGTTGACCTGCGTTTTCAATCAGATCATAATACATTTCAAATGATATGCTCCTCATAATAATCATCTATCTTCTCCACAAAAAGGGTAAAAAGTAAGAACTTATGTGTTATCCTGATCAAACTACAAGATCATCCACGCCTTTACTAAATTGAACTCAGATTCATAAGTCCTTGATCGTCATATCTCAGGTAAGCTACCTAAATGAAAATCTGTTTCAATTAAAAATCGGGGGAAAAAAGCAAACCTTGTCCATGTTGCAGATAACGAATGCGAGGGAAGTAGCTCCAATAAGCTTATATCTCTGAGGAACGTTTTTCCATGGAGGCCAATTCTGTTCGAAGCCTGTTTCTGAACTCACAACTTCCGGATTAGGAAGCTGAGGAGGGACTTCAATGGGGTTCTTAGGAGGAAGCTTCTTGCTCTCTCTGACTCGTTCTGTACCACTAGCGGAGCACTTAACCCTTAATTTAAAAAGACAATTTTGGTGTGGGGAAAAGCGAGTAGTGATGGTGTAGACGGAGAGGAAAGGTTGTTTACTTGAATGGATAGAAGAGGAGAAGAAATGATTTCCGGGTTTTAAAGGAAGTCTCGCCATTGTTGGTGTCAGAGAGAGAAAGAGAGAGAGGAAGAAGCAGAAGAAGCGAAACAGAGGACGGAGATTGAAGAAGAGGGAGAGAGGAGGACACGGTGGAGGAAGGATCCATATCAGAAGCTTGTGTGGCTCTCGCTGTGGAGGGCATTGTCTCAGTGTGGGTCCCGCTTCCGTATCAAAAGCTTCCCTTTGCGTGACTCTCTCTCGTTAACACTTTGTTCCAAAGTCCAAACTAAACATTGAAAGGGTGGGATTAAAGACCCATGTCTCTGGTATAGATTTGGACTAAAATTGGGCTTATTAGATTGCTCTTATTGGGTCATTATGATTGGGCTGAAAAGATGGGTCTTGACACTCAAGATGCTGCAATCCCTCAAGTTGTTGATGATCAGGTTACTGAAACTGATCTAAGCAACATGTGGAGGTTAGTGGACTCGGTTAGAGTTTTCGTATATCAGGGCTTCTCTCCTCTTGTTATACTCAAGAGTTTGATTATAGCACAAAAGAGAAACAAGATCCCTCAGGACCAGTTTCTGAAGGACATAATGACAATTTTCTCATTTGCTGTCATTAAAGGTTCTGTTAATGACAACAACTTCAAGAAGATGAGTGCTGCTAGACAGCAGAAACTTGCCAATCTCGAGATCAAGTATGGTATCAAGAGAGGCAGTGGAAGAGGTGACTCACCTAATGTTGTCACTATTTCAAGGATTGCTGCAACCTTCCCTGCCATAGTCATGCAGCTAATTGCTCACTACAAAATGGCTAGCAGAAGGTTCATTGGACCTCTCAAGTGACACACTCTGCCAGCTTTGATGAGGCATCAAGCCTTCGCTGCAGTAATTCCTCAAGCTCTTCCTGAGAATATGAAAGAGTTTTTGTTGAACATGGTGACTGCTTTCTCTGCTGATCAGTCCATCTGCATCAATCCAGACAAGAAGACCAGACCAGAGGTCACAACTCTATTTGATACTCAGAGGAGTTTTGTTCAGATTGCTGCAGACAACAGACATCCTCAGGAGTCTGTTAGAGTTAAAATCTTCAGAGGTATCAATCTCAATTATGAGGATGATCACTTGTGCTAGAGCTCTGCAAGTGGTCAATCCATCTTTTAGAATTATAAAAAGAGAAGAGCTTGATGCAGCCTTAGGAAAGGTGTAACTTCTAGTAGGTAACCCCTCTACTATTCTGAGTAGCTCCAATAGTCCCTGATACAATTCTGATCAATGTTGGGGATCAAATGGAGGTAATCAATCATGTAGATATATACATATATGACTTTGAAAAATTGATTGGTGTAAAGTTGACTTATATAGTCTCTTGTGTTTCTTCAGATAATGAGCAATAGGATATACAAGAGCCCAGTTCATAGAGTGGTTACTAACAGAGAAAAGGAAAGGATATCTGTAGCAACGTTTTGTATTCCAGGTGCAGACAAAGAGATTCAGCCTGTAGATGTACTTGTGTCTGAAGCAAGACCAAGATTGTATAAAACAGTTAAAGAAGTATGTGGATCTCTACTTTGAGTATTATCAACAGGGTCGAAGAACGATTGAAGCTGCATTGATCTGATCAAGTTTCCTTTTTGGTTTTACAAATGATCTGATGGTGAAGCTTTGTTTTGTTGTTATCAGTTGCTGTTTGAGACACATTAAGCCTATGTACGAGAAATGTATTAAACCCTTGTCATTGAAAGGCACCAAAACATTAATCATTGGAAATAATGTAACCTCCAAATCAAGTTCGTATACTAAATTAAGATGGAGTTTAACACTTGATCTCAAATTCTGTAAGCTTCTGAATATCAAAGCCATGTTTTTTTGAGCGAAGTTCCTCTGTTTGGAGAAGATGAGCGTTTTCATTAGAACCTCTTCATCGTTACAAGGACTCAAGTTTGAAGATGATTAACTTAAATTGGCGAAAATAATTTTCTTGTAAGGACGACTTGCTTTTGTCTGAATTTTGAAAAGTCTTCTGTCAAGAAATACAGATCGTCGTTGGTTTTTATGTCTATTAAAGAAGCTCTCTCGTTCCAAATTGAAATAGCTCACCAAACTCAAGATCCTCTGAAATCAGTAAGAAAAGGATGGAGAAGCCAAAGTTCAAGACTGTGCAAGATGTGATTATAGCTGACGAGGGGTTACCTGAGAGATATCTCCACGCACCTGAAAGTCAACCTCTTAACGCTTCAGTGCCGGAGATGGATATTCCGGCAATCGATCTCAGCCTTCTTCTCTCTTCTTCTGAAGATGGTCGAGATGAAATGAGTAAACTTCACTCGGCGCTCTCTAAATGGGGCGTTGTTCAGGTTTGACTTCTTAAATAGTGATGATCAGAATCATGAAAATATGTAGAAAGTTCCGGAGAGATGAATTTTTGTTTATGCAGGTGATGAATCATGGAATTTCAGAATCTTTTCTCGACAAGATTTACAAGCTAACCAAAGAGTTCTTTGCGCTTCCGACTGAAGAGAAACAGAAGTCCGCGAGAGAAACTGGTAATATCCAAGGTTATGGAAACGATATGATTCTGTGGGATGATCAAGTTCTCGATTGGACCGACCGTTTGTTTCTCACTACCTATCCTGAAGATCAGCGTCAACTTAAGTTCTGGCCTGAACTCCCAATCGGTTTCAGGTAAAAAAATCATGGCTTTCAATTCCAACATTATCTTGGTGAGTTTTTGACAGTTGTGTTTCTTCAGAGACACTTTATATGAATACACAATGAAGCAACGGCTAGTGATTGAGAAATTCTTTAAGGCAATGGCTAGATCGTTAGAACTGGAAGAGAATTGCTTTCTGAACATGTATGGAGAAAATGGGATAATGAATACAAGATTCAACTTTTTTCCTCCATGTCCGAGACCAGAAAATGTTATTGGGATTAAACCACATGCTGATGGCTCAGCTTTCACTATTCTCTTACCTGACAAAGATGTCGAAGGGCTTCAGTTCCTCAAAGATGGGAAGTGGTATAAAGCTCCAATAGTCCCTGATACAGTTCTGATCAATGTTGGGGATCAAATGGAGGTAATCAATCATATGAATTTTAAAAGACTGATTGATGTAGGTGTGAATATAAGCTTTTCTCTTTCTCTCTCTGATGTGTTTAGATAATGAGCAATGGAATATACAAGAGTCCGGTTCATAGAGTGGTGACTAACAGAGAAAAGGAAAGGATATCTGTGGCAACGTTTTGTGTTCCAGGTCCAGACAAAGAGATTCAGCCAGCGGAAGGGCTCGTGTCTGAAGTAAGACCAAGATTGTATAAAACAATTAAGAAGTATACGGATCTATACTACAAGTACTATCAACAAGGTCGAAGACCGATAGAAGCTGCTTTGATCTGATAATACTTCTCAAACTCTTCTTCTGGTTTCACAAATGAATCTGTTTCTTTTGTTACCTGACCATAAAGGAGAGTATCGTTGCTCTGTTTGTTTGAATGTGAAGTGAAGCTACATTGTGTTATGTCAGAGACAATAAAGAATAAAGTCTTAAGTTAGAAAAAGGGATTCAAAATCAACAGTCGGTGTAACAGAAAATCGAGAGCCCTGAATATTCGAATTTCTCAAATCGAACATTCCAAAAAAAGACATGATTTTGACGGCTGTAATGTCACCATTCAACAACCAGTCTTACGTTTCTCTTCCTTCGCTCTCTAACCCATCAATCTTTCATTCAAAATCTTCTCTCTCTCTCCTCGGAAATCTCTCCCTCTCCGGTGTCATATCGCCGTGGAGTGAGAATTTACGGGAACGTTTTCTTTGTTTTTGTTTCCCTTGAGGAGAGTTCAGAGACTAGTAGCGTCTCCTCTCTGTAAATGGGGACGCCTCTTGCGTCCATTACAGAGAAAGTGCTCGATCGAGTCTACGGAAATTCCAAATATGCCCTTTCCGTGTCAGGCGGAGACGGCGAGAGGGTTCAACGTCATACACACCATCACATTCACAGGCATTGCCGTTGCAAAAGCATTGACGACAGCGACGATGATGTTTGTTACAGCGATGAGGATGAATCAGCAATGGAGCTTGTCCAGATCGGTGCAGAGAGGACGAAGAACGTCTTGATCCTCATGAGTGACACTGGAGGCGGTCACCGTGCTTCTGCTGAAGCCATTCGTGACGCTTTCAAAATTGAGTTCGGAGATAAATACAGGGTAAAGAATGAATGCTGAGAAGTTAAAAGTTTATTCTCACCCTATAAAAGTTGTCCTTTTATATACAAATTGATATGATTTTGGTGGGGTTTTTGACAGATCATTGTGAAGGATGTTTGGAAGGAATACACAGGATGGCCATTGAATGACATGGAGAGATCATATAAGTTCATGGTGAAGCATGTTCAGCTATGGAAAGTTGCTTTCCACAGTACATCTCCCAAATGGATCCATTCTTGCTATCTAGCAGCCATTGCTGCCTATTACGCTAAGGAAGTAGAAGCAGGTTTAATGGAGTACAAGCCGGAGATAATCATCAGTGTTCATCCTCTGATGCAACACATTCCATTGTGGGTTCTCAAATGGCAAGAGCTACAGAAAAGAGTCCTCTTCGTTACCGTCATTACTGATCTTAACACTTGTCACCCTACTTGGTATATATTGTTAAACCGGTTTAGTCTCTGATAGATGTTAGCTGCAAAGATTTGATTTTAATCTTCTATGGTTAGGTTTCATCCGGGGGTGAATAGGTGTTATTGTCCGTCTCAAGAAGTTGCCAAAAGAGCATTTTTTGATGGGCTTGATGAGTCTCAAGTCCGTGTATTTGGTTTACCTGTGAGACCATCTTTTGCGCGAGCTGTTCTGGTGAAGGATGATCTTAGGAAGGAGCTTGAGATGGATAAAGATCTCCATGCGGTACTATTGATGGGTGGAGGAGAAGGTATGGGTCCTGTGAAAGAAACCGCGAAAGCTCTTGAAGAATCATTGTATGATAAAGAAAATAAGAAGCCTATTGGACAAATGGTTGTTATCTGTGGACGTAACAAGAAATTGGCCTCTGCTTTAGAAGCTGTTGAATGGAAGATTCCTGTTAAGGTATTTAAGACTAAAAGAAACCGCTCATATACTACAGTTTCAGGTCTCAAGACTCAAGATTTAATAGATATGATATTATAGGTTCGAGGATTTGAGACTCAAATGGAGAAATGGATGGGAGCTTGTGACTGCATCATCACAAAAGTAAGAGGAACAGAACAAGCTCACCCTTGTTCTAGAGGCAGAACATTCTGGTTTCTGGTTTTTATGCCTACCTCTATTCACCAAAATGTTCATAAGCTAACTATCCAACAATTTTTGCAGGCTGGACCGGGAACAATCGCTGAATCACTGATCCGCTCTCTTCCGATTATTCTCAATGATTACATTCCTGGACAGGTCGGTTGAGATTCATTTTTAGTCTGATCAAACTCATATACATTTACAAATTCTCATATCAGTTACCCTTGAAACCAAACAGGAGAAAGGAAATGTGCCATATGTAGTGGAGAATGGTGCTGGAGTGTTCACGAGAAGTCCCAGAGAGACAGCGAGAATCGTTGGAGAATGGTTCAGCACAAAGACAGATGAGCTAAAACAAACTTCAGACAACGCTCGTAAGCTAGCTCAGCCCGAGGCAGTCTTTGACATTGTCAAAGACATTCATGAGCTCTCAAAACAACGAAGCCCTCTTGCTAAAGTCTCTTACACTCTTACCTCTTCCTTTGCCAGTTTAGTTTGATTTCTCACATTTCTTATCTTAACATGTCCCTCTATTAGTTCTTTATCCGTTTCTTCTTTCTTTCTTTTCTCTAATTTGTTTGTTGATTGAAGTTGTAAGTAACAAAATCAAAGCAAAGGTTCATGATGTCTTTGCATTGTCAATATTTCACATTATTTAAAGACAGGCTAAAGTTTTCTCATTATTTCACACCATATGATACATTTGCACATATTAGACTTACATGAGTTTTCCATAGACTTAGGATAGTTAGGAACTACAAAGCCCTGGTAATAACAGAGAACTAACCTTTTTGTTTTTCAATACAAACCATCACCCTGTTGAAGCCTTCTCATTTTTCATGATCATATGGAATGATTTGACTCTATCCTCCTCAACGATCTCTCTAAGAAAATCATCTTCAATCTTCTCAGCTTGCCATCGAGATGGATCCTCAACAAACTCCTCACTGAATATCATACTCGAGACCCATTCTTTCCATGTTGTCCTTTTGTACTTGTCTTCTTCTAATGTTCCTCTGGATAAGAGCTGATAAACATAAACAACTTTTTGCTGTCCTGGTCTAAATGCGCGAGCTATTGCTTGCTTTGTCTTTGAAGGGTTCCATTCCGTGTCCAACATGATGACCCGTGAAGCAGCAGTTAGACTAATCCCTTCTGCGCAAGCTGTGATCGAGGCCAGTAAGACTCGGGATGGATTACCAGGTTCTTCAAATCTGTCTATCACTCTACCTCTTTCAAACAGCTCGAGATCCCCGGATAAGGTCAAGATTTCTCTGCCTCTTTGCCACCTGAAAACATTCTCAAACAATTCGATAAACAGCCGGATTGGTGCAATGTTGTGGCAAAAGATCAGGATCTTCTCCCTCTTGACCACTCGGAACACGAGGTTTAGCACAAACATGACTTTAGATCCTTTCTTTGCGTCATGCTTGAGTTTTTCAATCTCGAGAATTTCTTGCGCGTTGAAAAATTTTGTGCAACAGTTTGAGGTCTTGACCAACCAAGGATGTATAGCTGCCAGTGTGATCAGTAGCTCGACCTCGAGTGGATGCCCGTGATAACTCTCTAATACATTCTGAAGTTTTGTGAGTATCTTATGCTGCATATCTGTCGAGTTCATCAGCAATGTATAGATCTGTAGACCGGGAAGAGCATCTCCACTTCTGCTTCCACTCCCTTCATAATTGTCAATGAAACTGTTAGTCATATTCCTTAACATATTGAGACCCTGAAGGCGTTCATCTGCAACGCTTGCATCAATCTTCTTGGCAATTATATCGAGGAAGAATTTACGAGCTCTATTCTCAAGCAAGTGAGGCGCCTTATTCACACCTTGATTGGCCTTGAATTTCTGATCTAACTCCATTAGCACCTCATGAATAAACTTGGGTCTGGCCAAACACAGTGTATTGAAGTACTCGCAGAAGTTGTTCTGAAACAAAGTACCTGAAAGAAGTACCCTTAGGTCAGTACCAACTTTCATCAATGCCTTACGTAATCTTGACTTGGTACTCCTGGGGTTATGCCCCTCATCAAGAATAAGAAGCCCGGGACTCTCTCTTAGCACTTTGGCCATATGTTTACGATGAGAAAATTTTGAGTCTTCTCTCATCAAAGTCTGAAACGAGGTGTAACCCATTACAAGAACACTCGGATGTGCATGCCATTTCTGTATTTTTTCCAAGCAGTCAAGAACATGCACAACATCTTGGCTCGGTTTTGGAACTCCCTTGAGCTGAACCACACTGGTCTTCTTAAAAACACAGAAAGTTTTTCGACCGTGGATCAAATGAACCGGAACTGGGATTTCCCATTTGATAAATTCCTTGTACCAAGTGTACAGAGTTGTTTTAGGAGCTAGAACCAAAGGTCTTTTCCCCGGAAATAGCTTCAAGTAGCTCGAAAGAAAAGCTATGATTAGGAAAGTTTTACCAGCTCCAGGAGAATGAGAGATCACGCAACCCCCTATGTTATCTGCAGTTGGATCCATGAGTGCAGGTTCAACAGATCCTGCTAGATTTCTCCATAGAAACTCAAAAGCTCGTCGTTGGTGCATGTGTAGTTTGCTCTTAAGTTGAGGTATTAATGCCCAAACGTTGTCACTTTCTTCAGCCACAAGCATTTCCGAAGAATCACTTGTCATAGTGAGATTTTCTCTCTCGGCTTCTTTGTATCTTGATGTAGTCTTTATGTCATCTTCTTTGATATGCTTAGTCTCTGTGGTCCATTTCTTATGTTCCCCCTTTTTCAAACCAAACCATGAAATTGAATACAGTCATTTGAAAGCAAAAATAAAGAGACAACTCAGCAATTGTATGATTTTACAATTGAGTTTCACTTACAAAAGGTGCAGAAACGTATTTGATCTCAGTTCCTACATGACCACATATCATGCAGCACAGCCCTATTTCTTCGTTCAGCATATAATCATGTTCACAACTAGTTCTCGCTTTCCCAAAAGCTTCATTGTCCACTCTTGCCTAGAGATTTTGTTACACCCCAACAATGGAATTAGCAAACATAAGCTTGTGTATAGATTTAGTTTATAGAATGTTTCAATAAGATTCATATATACCTCATTGTCATCGAGAATGGAAGAAGAAGCCAAGCAGAGTTCCATTTCTCTCCATAACATTTCATTCTCAGAAGTATCTCCTTCATCATCTTCACTCGAGTTTTGTTCACTCTCTCTATAAGGTTTAAATTCGAAATTTGTCTTCTTTAACTCCTCCCACTGTTCAACAACACTGGTCGGCTCATCCTCTGCTGCAATAGTTGAATCAATGTTGTTCATGTATGTATATATCAGTTTGTTATATGCTCCTGCACTTAATGTTACTTTCTTATAGACCCGTGGTTCCTCAGAATCCTCAGCTTTTGGAAAAACAGACCGTGATGGTCGGGCTACTCGTTTTTGAAACGACTTCACTTGGTTAGGACCTTTCCAGCATAAATTAGCTTCCATCATATCTTCCATATCGATCTTTCTCTTCCCGTAATTCGCAGCTTTACTTCGATATTTATCAATCTCATCAAAGTACTGACTTCTTGAGAAACCTCCACCCCCGTCCAAACAGTTAGCATTAAGACCAAACTGTTCCAAAGGTATAGGATTATACACTGGAGTGAAAGGAATATCTAAAAGCTTGGATCTCCTCTCTTTTCGACCAAATGCCCGTCCTCTCTTTTTATTTACCAAAACACTCTTTTCTTTTCTGCTTTCTGGTATCTTTTCTCCAGAATTCGTTATTCTTTTCCTGAACAAACTCGATAATGGTACGTACAAATCATCTTTAGTATCAATATCATCATCATCATCTTCTTCATCACTATCTTCTCCATCGTCGTCACTCTCTACCTTAACTACATCCCTTTTTCCATACCGGTATGGCATCATCTTAACCCAGCCGTCATTTGTATCATCTGGCTGATAATCACAGCCAGTAAATCTATCCGGTTTCACATTTCTTCTCTTGGACCTACGCAGTTCTACTACATCTTCTTTCTCTTGCTTTATTTCAGAATCTTCAGAATCATCGACTATACTTACAGGATTAAATTGAACCACTTTTGATAGTGAAACACCATCTTCCACAGTAATATTCATTGAACTCAGAGAACTGCTAGAGCCTTCATCTGTTATAATCTGATATACTATCTTGGTTTGCACGGTTCTTATGTGAAACACAATTCTTTTCATGATTGAAGTAACATTCAACCATGATAGATCCGGCAAGAACTTTCCCAATGAAATTCGTGCTCTCATTAACGAAGTGCAGTCCGCAGAGAATCTCCACCTGTAGAATTGATCAGTACTTTGTTCCTTATAAAACTTTTGGAGAATAGAGACTTGGTTTAGACTGATGAGCACGGAATCTTTATTGATCCTCTGTTTTTCCAACCCAATGCAACCTTGGTCTATGTAAATTTTTACATAGATCTTACAAGAACATTTAGAATCATGAGGCTTCCTCTCGATAGAAACAATCCTAGCATCAATCCAAACCTATACAACAAAATATACACAGAGAGCTGAAATGATAAGTTTGATAAGTTGCAGAGTACTTGAAAGTAAAAGGAATCAAATTCAAGCTATTGCAGCTACATATACCGGTTCCAAGTC